>SNQJ01S0091290.1:15793-41190 GCA_010110895.2 Picea sitchensis | reverse complement strand
ATATCACTGCTTTTAGTTCTTTCATTGCATGTTTGGAACAATTTTGAAGGAATTATATGAGAGGTTTCACAACTGTTGGAAGTTTGAAGATGAAGTGATCAATGATGGACATGCTGAGTGTGAATTTCTATCATAGAAATGGAGACTTAGTCAAACTTTGATCCCTTGAGAAAATATACATACTTGTGAATGATTTTGTGTGTTAACATGGTCATTAGTGTGACATCGATCACTTACAATAGTTTGGAGTGAACATTGTAAAAACAAAATTTTCAATTTGAAGCCCTTTTATGAGTGTAAAATTTGAGAAAATGTTCACCTCATAGAAATATTGTATATTGCATTTTAAGGGGTCAGTCTTGGTCCAAGTTAGCTACGCAGGCTTGAAATTTGACTTCTACGACGCCCTTGAAGAAAAAATGTGTTTATATACAAGTCATTTTGTAATATACGAGGTACTTGTGTGTAATAGTTTTTTATAAATGTAAACATGGTCACTAGTGTCACATATACCACTTATAAGAGTTGGGGAGGGAACATTCAAAAAACAAACTTTTCAAATTGTACCCCTTTTATGAGGTGTACAATTTAGGCGGCCATTTAGGGTCCAAGTTTGATACACACGGAGGCTTGCAATTTGACATGTACCCCGCTCACTAAAAAAATGTTGATAGTTATATGCATGTCAGTTTATAAGATATAAGGTAGTTGTGTGTAATGATTTTTATAAATGTACATGCTGTTTTATTTGAAAGTATTGTTTTTTAAAGTTTGGGATTTGCATACAGTTCTAATTGTTTCTTTGTCTCCGGAAAATTGAAACTGGGGTGGTTTAATATGCTATCATCTTTGTCATTGAATAATAGCCTTATTTACATGTACACGATATTTATATATAAAATATTTTTATAAATACATTTTTCCTAATATTTAATTTTGAAACATGTACACGATATTTATATATAAAATATTTTTATAAATACATTTTTCCTAATATTTAATTTTGAAATATGCATATGGCTGTCAACTATCATAATTGGTATTCTATTTTTTGAAAATTGCATATGGCTGTCAGTAGACATAATTGGTATCCAAAGAAAGAAATGGGAACAATACATGTTCCATATTTTTAATATGGGAGCATTACATGTTTCATATTTTGAATATGACCAGAGTAAAAAGCACACTTTTCATGAAATTTGATGTCGTTTTCACAGCTTTACAATTTATAATATAAATATGTTGAGAGCATGGCATATTGTCTTTGGTTTTTTTTTTTATGGATAAAAACTGAGAATCAGTATTCGATATTATTTCTAAGAAGTAAATATTCTAAAAGCATTCATTCATTTACAGTAAGTTACTTAATTATTTTTGGTCAATCAAAATTGTGAATCAACATTTTATATTTATTTCACATTTCAATTTTTTTTAAAAGTAAATACTTAAAAGAGTTGACTTGGTTATTCAGATCCATCAAAATTTCATTTTTATTTTCAAGTAAATACTTAAAAGAGTTGACTTAGTTATTCAGATCCATCAAAATTTTAAAATCTGTATTTCATATTTCATATTTATTTCAAAGAAGTAAATACTTAAAATAATTGATATGTTAATTTAGTTATTTAGATCAATCAAAATTGAGAATCCATATTTTATATTTATTTCAAAAAAGTAAATATTTAAAAGAATTGATATGTTAATTTGGTTATTTAGATCGATCAAAATTGAGAATAGATATTTTATATTTATTTCAAAGAAGTAAATACTTAAAAGAATTGATATGTTAACTTGGTTATTTAGATCCATCAAAATTAAAAATCGATATTTTATATTTATTTCAAAGAAGTAAATACTTAAAATAATTAATATGTTAACTTGGTTATTTAGATCTATCAAAATTGAGAATGTGTATTTTATATTTATTTCAAAGAAGTAAATGCTTTTTCATAATATCAATTCTTTAGACATTCACTCACTCTTTTGTATCACCTATTGGAACATATAATTTTACATATTTTTGGTAAAATGTGACATATTTTGAAAATGTATTTAAATAATAGATTATTTTTATGACTTTATTTTTTATTGTATAAAATTTTTATACTTGAATTTTGAGATAACAATTCATGAATATTACTTGTATTTGTGTTAAAATATTATTACATGTATTAAATTGTTGAAATCATAATGTTATATATATAGATAAATGATGATCACTATTTATTTTTGAGATCAAGTGAAATGTATATTAATGTATATTAATAGAATATAAAATAAAATGTAGTTGAGGTTAATTGTGGTTTATCTCTATAAAAATTGAGATCTTAGTAAGTCAAAATATCACAATTTAACTTGTGAGATTGAAAAGCAAAGTGCTTTTCATCCAAATCTTTAGTAGTTGTATGACCTAGGTAACTACTAAAAATAACATAAAAGATAATTGACAAAACCCAAAGGGAAGACTAGTCCTATTTGTAGACCTACCAAGTGAGAATAGGTGTTGCTAACCTAGGGGTGCACATGCCTACAACCACTACTGAATGTTCTGTTTTTTGTCAAGATCTTTATCAATCAAGGTAGGATTGGAAGGGGTATCTTTAGACTCTTGAGTTGGCTCTGCTGCTGCTAGATATCATCTAGATTTGTCACTATGATGTCAATGTCATAAATTGCTTTGTAAACTACAAACTTTTTATCCATTAAGTTTGGTTTATGGATAATTGTTTGTTGTTGTTGACCCTTTTCCACTCCCTGTGCTATTAAATATTTGTTTAGCTAGTGAAGCTATGTTAGCTTAAAAATCTTGTTGTTTGTGGAGTGAGAGAACCTCGTGTCCAAAATCCAATACCTAAATTTTGACTCAACCTGTTCATTTGACATTTTTCTATGTTTCTACTAGACTAAATTCTCAATGTGGGAACCTCCTCCTTGACAACAGTGGGGAATCAACATTGATAATTGGATGTTGCCTTAATGACATCTTGGTGTGAGTGATATAACGGGGAAGTTGCTAGTGCAAGGGACACCTAACATGCTTCTTGGCACATCAAATTACTCTCTTACTAGATTTTGACCGTAGTTTGCTATTGGGTTCTGACATCTTGGCTCAAGGATGAATGATGGGGGCAATAGAGGGCACACTGTAGTAAGGAACATAAAGAAGACATTGAAAATGGGGGGATGGTGCCAGGACCAGGAAGATAGTCGCCCACCTAAAGAGGAAACCTAGATAGGGACCCTCCAAACCAACCCACAAAGATTCCTTTAGTCGTAGATGGAAAGCTTTGCCTACCTAGGCTTGATAGTGAGTCGAATTAGAAGAGATGACAGTCAAAACTACTAAATAAACAAGAAAACTTCAATTCAAACCAAAAGAACCAAACCTGGATGCGAGACCAAAGTTGTTGCGAAGCCTAGCTTCCCTTGTTTCCTATACCTTTCTCCATTTCCTACTCCGAAGGAGTGCCATTTCAATCTTGTTCCCTACTTTAGGCACGATGTTGCACATGGTGGGCTTAATGGCAAAATCATATTGTTTGTTGCTTATCGAACGAGATGACTTTGCAATAGAGCTCCCATCCTCACCTCCAATTCATTGTGCTTTGCATGAATGAGCCCATGTAGGCAAACTTTTGGGTGTCGCATGGGATTGTCTTCCCTGTTCGCACAAGCACCCCATCCGCGAAGTTGAGATGATTACTATTATCCGTTGAAACTATTTTTGGTTTATCAGATATTAAAAAATGGATATGGAATTAGGTTTGCTTTAACAATTTACTTTTGTGATTGGAAAGATTGGAGAGAAGCTTTCTTAAATCTCCATTGTTTTGATGAGTTAAAATGTTATAAAGATCGGTAGTGTTATAAATACTCTGAAATTGAGATCCAACATGGGCATATGGAAGATATTCTAAGAGAGCATTTTTCATCCCACGCGTTCTTAGTGTCGCAAAGAAGACAAACTCTTTCATTCATGGCCTTTTATAATTGTTCAATGCAAGGTTTCACTATCGAGCCCATGAGAATTTGTTCTTATTTTAGCAATGCTGATTTTCTTTTTTAATTGCGTTGAAAGATATGTTTGTTCTGTTAAATTGTTAGTGCTTTAGATTTCTTTTATTTTCTATCTCTTCATTGCACCACAGTTTCTCTTTAAATTTTGACGTGAGAATTTTTAATGGTATCAATATTGCACAAAGTGACTTCCTCTTTTATCTTCAATGGTTTGGCCAAGAATGATCTTCTTTATACTAATCTCTCTTAAGCCACAAGTGATTTTCACATATATAATATTGAAATGATAACATGTTCTATGGTTTTGCTTAAAATATATTGAAAACGAATTTTCAATACATGTTTTATTTTCACTCTAACAATTTTTTGCTTAAAATATATTGAGAACGAATTTTCAACATATGTTTTATTTTCACTCTAACAAATTTTATACATGTGTTATTTTCACTCTAAGAAATTTTATCCACCCGAAAGGATATGTATTGAAAATTAAAAGCATTTTTTTTTTTTTTTATATACGGAATTCTTGGTGTTCTTTGTGACTTGTAGCACTTATTTGAACAATAGTTGATTAAGATTGACTTGGGAGGGGAGGACATAATTGAAAGTGGACTTTCCACTTAATTAGGTCTTAATTAGCTATGGAGCAAGACCATTAATTGGTTGTTTGTCATCATGGTGTTTAAGATATTTAAATATGTTTTAATTTGAATTAGAAGGGTGTTTTATAATGATTTTGTAGAGATCACAATGTGAAAAACTATTTACGTGAAATTTGAAAGAGAGAGGATATGGATTCACCTTCTATCAAAATATTGGTGGAGATAGTTAAAGAATTAGAGTGTTGATTCTAAGGATGAGGTTGAAAGAGGAGGAGGAGGAGGAATTAAAAGGTTGAAAAAAGATTGGACAATGGGTCAAGTGGTAAAGAGAAAAACCATAATTTGATGATTTTGTTCCATTTATAACTTTAATGAAATGTTTTCCTTTTGACTAAGGAAAGGAATAGGGGTAATATGTTGTGTACATGTATGGGGTGGTTGTCAGGGATATGTTAAGTGATATTGTAGCACAGAAACAAATTTAGTGGGAAAAGTTGGAGTGAACCTAGAAGTTACATAAAAGTATAGGTGAACTTAATTTAATTGAGGAAATTTGTTGCCTTTGTATGAATAAATTGATAGGAAATTATGTCTCTTCATAGTATTGATGTCACAAAAATTGAAAAATGTATTGTGATTTTAAGTTGGTGGAGATTTTTACAAGGAGCAAGGACCCATGACCCATGGTGGAGTAGTAGGGCTAGTTTAGCTGGTCAATTTTTAATATGGAAAGCTTTGTGGCTTAGTATTGGTTTAGTATTGGGTTTTTTCTATGTCAATATTTTAAATTGCTAGCATGTTGGTTTTTTTCTAGGTTATAAAGTCTTCAAGTACTTCTCCTCATTTCGAGGATGGTACCCAGGATAAAACCAAGAATCTTTAGGGCATAAGGTTGGTCAACAACATGGATCGAAGCCATTATGATAATATACTCGTTGAGAGTTCAATATGTCACTTGCAGGAATTGAACCTGAGTGGGGAGGATAATAATCATTCTTCCCAACCACCCGAGCTAAACCCAATTGACAATTAACTAAAAAAATTAAAATTTAGTTAGGGTAATTTTAGGTTTGTAAACATTCCACCAAGGTTAATCTCATCATAAGTTGATGTTACAAATATAATTAGTTTAAGGGTGTTTGAATTACTTGAGTCCATTTCCCCAAAATTGACTTGGCTTAATAGATTTGTGTTGAATTTCTTGTAGGGTGTTACAACCATCAAAGATTGGTTTCATAAGATCTACCAGGTGCGTTTCACGTGTGTTTCCATCACAAGTTCAATTATCAACAATGAGGTAATATTAGGTGGTTTTAGTGCATAAATTCTTCATGTGCTTGTGAGGCTAATTAATCTCATCATAAGTTGATGTTACAAATAGACTTAGCCTATGGATATTTGAAATCCTTGAGTCTCTTTCCCCAAAATCGGCTTGGCTTAATAGGTTCATGTCAAGTTTCTTGTAGGGTGTTAAAAACTTCAAATATTGGTTTCATAGGATCTCCCAAAGTGTGTTTCCTCCACAAGTTCATTTATCAATGAAAAGGTAAGATTAAGTGGTTTTAGTGCAAAAAAAATTCAGGTGCTTGTAATTGATTCATTTTAACAACTTAATATGCCTACATTGTGGAGGCTATGGATCTAAGTTRAGTACTTTCCTTTAACATTATATTCTTAGTTTATCATTGAATCTCAACATTTCTAAAGGTTTCCAAGGTCAAGGTCTTAGTGTAAAGAACATATTCCATTTAAAATTCATAAAGCTACATAACCATAAACAATGTAAGTGATGYCATGTTTTCAATAGTTGACAAAGATGAATGTTGAATAACTTTCATACAACATTTCACATCAATGATAACATTTTCTTTAACAACTATGTTTACTCAATTTATGCATGTAAATCATTCAAATTCATCATATTAATAGAAAACTTTTAACCCATGATTTTTATGTAAACATTTGCATTTCCTATTGGCCATGACATGGTGTACAAGTGAAATCCATGGCATTTTTGGATGGATATCCAATCTTTCCTTTATCATAAAAACACTAGGCCTTGTGGATATCCAATCTTTCCTTTATCATAAAAACACTAGGCCTTGTGGAACCTCCTGTGTGCTATCATAAGTATACTTTTGTTTTATCTTCCAACTATTTATCTTGTACACAATTTATTCACATATATAATAGAATTCATTAATTGGAAGACAAAGTCAAGTTCATAGAAGATCCCCTGATATTAGATGTTTGAGCCTTAGTTGCTTCACTTCATAATATTTTTTCTCAACACAATAGAGGTGTGGATTTTCATCACAACTAATTCTCAAGAGGTACTTTGCTTCCCCCGACACTTCTTGTGTTGTGTAAATTGTTCTATAAGAGTGACAATGAACTCTAACATGACACTGCAACAATTTGATCTCTAATTTAGTTTTCTCTCCCTTAACTTAACGATCTGACATGACAAGATCATAAGATGAAAACATACTTTTAAAATTACTCAAATACAAGGACATTTAGTTAGCAACAAAAGCAACATAGTGATCACCCATGTGATTGTCTAAACACACTCTTCCAAACCAATGTTAGGCTTCCTAGCAAACCACTGAGTTTATCCTCTTTTTGAGTAAATATGTCGAATCAATGTTCCACAATAATGTGATGTAGTCAATTATACTTGAAAAGGGATAATTTGGATCAATATCTCAATAAAGATAATCTCCCACTTCTTTCAACTCTTCCTTCTCTCACGATGAATACACACCATATGAACAAGAAGATACCAATGGGCGCATTGATCCAACAAGAAGAAAATACATGAAGCTAAAGAGAAATAATAAAGACAACAACAAACTACATGAAGCCAAAGAGTAATAGAAAATCCATGCCCACGAGAGTGTGCTCTAGTGGCAAGCTATGAGGTGATTGGGCTTGTACTAACATGTAGACCCAAGGTCAAAACCCCCCAATGTGGGTGTGGATGAGGCTAGGTGCAATTCCTTTGTGACTTTGACGACATAGATACACCCCTCTTAATGTGACAACTTAGCCAAAGAGATTATATAAGAAGTATTTCTCAAAACAAATGAAAAAAGAAAATCCAAAAGGGGCAACACATACACGAGGAGATATAGTCAAATTACACTCATAGGCATATCCATGTTCGATTTCACTCATTTGTAATCACACGTAGGGAAAGCACTGATTTTCCTCTCAACCCACATTGATCCAAATGTTCAAAGTCAAAATTTCTTAATTATGATTGAATTTCATGGAATTCAATTGTGTTAGAGTTTTGGAATGTTTTAAAACTCAACACAATTCAATTCCACAAAATTCAATCATAATTATGACTACCTGTGAAAACCTTCATAATCAAATGAAAAAAATTCAGCTATAAATGGAATTTAAGTCATAGATACATTGTCAAAACTCAACCAAATACTATTTTGTATCACAATAATACTCATTTCTCAATCTTGCATCGCTCCCAGTGCTCATATGCACACTAACCATTTGTTTCAATAAAACTTGAACTAAAACTCTCTCTTTGAATGCTTTAAACTTGATTCTCACTCACAACTCTAAAAAACAAATCATGTAACCCTTTCCCAATGCTTATGTATGTATTTATAGTAATTGTAGGTAGTGGAATGAGATCTTGAGGGTCGATCAAGTGTGACATGAATGGAAGATGTGTCACATGGTCTCTTGTAACTTACCCAACAACCAACTTGTACATCTTATCTTTGGCGTTTATGATAAAAGTCATAATGCTTTGGACAAAATACCTTCTTTCTTTAATTAGCTTGGATGGGGCGCTTTACCCACCAAACAAAAAACTGACACTACAACACATACCTTTTGACTTTATACCTAATTTACATTTATTTTCCCATGCAATTATACCTAATTTACATTTATTTTCCCATGCAATTGACTCATGGTAAGTCATAATACTTTCGATCACCTCTTACTTAATCACTTAGGGTTTATTCCCATAAGTTACTTTAACCATTTTATCCAATTAAAATGGATTTCAGTTTACAATCATGAAATATGGGATGTGTATAATCACTAGATATCTCTCGATGCCATGACTCTAGAATGCAACACTTTAAATTTGAAACTATTATGTGTCATCTCTGACTTATATTTGCTTGATATTTTAATCATTTTTAAGGACCATGATATATTTGGGTTCTCTCCTAAGCTAGACAAAAACATTCACGAGGATTTGCACAGACACACATACATGCATCATCTCGTTCTTACCAAATCATTTAAATCAAAACACATAATTATAAAAACACATAATCATTTAAATCAAAACACATAATCATTTAAATAAAAACACTAATCATATTATACACATAATCATTTACCTTTTTTTTACAATCTCAAATTCATCATACAGAAGGACATGTTGGGAACCTCAACTGGTACAACATTCACTCGTCATAAATAACAAATTATATATATACGAGATGCCTCCAAAATTATATACCAACCTCTAATCTAAAATTGACTTTAATATACTGAAAAAAAAACGTTTTGTTCGAATTTGGTTAAACATAAGCTTTGATCAAATATTTACAATGTACAAAATGCATAGAATTGCAACAAACTAAGGGTTTGTGCATGGGAAATTGGACTTCCAAAATCAAAAGAACTTTGTGCACGGAGATATTAAAAGGAAGATGATAAAAACAAATTAAAAGGGAATTTATTACGAAGATGACTAGGGAACAAAAATTCAAAAACAAATAAAACAAATAAAACAATTAAAGGTAAAAAAATTAAATAAGGATTGGTATCCATAAAACAAAGTAGTACTTTGACGACAAAAATAATGGACACAATGTATTATGAAGAAAGTAGCTTGTGAAAGTAAATTATGAAATTGTTTAGTGGGAGTTGATAAAGGGGGTGTGTATTTAAAAAAGCATCCAACTTGTGAATTTGAGAGGATAAAAAAATATTGTTTGTGACATTATGTATAATGCAAAAAATTTAGTATGGTAGAATCATATGAAACATATTTACATATTTATTTATTTGATGATTTTTTAGAGTTTTTTTTTATAGAGGTTATATTTAGTGGTTATTTTTATTTACATTTTGAAAAGTGGTATTGTTGGTAGCAATATTTTTTGAGGGGTTAAAATTACAATGTTTTGTAATCATGGTTTTAATAACCCCGTAATGTTGCTAACCAAAACCTTAAAATTAATTCAAAAATTGAAAATGGTGTTGTTAGCAACACTTTTTTTTTCTTTTCTTGAGGTTAAAATTACAACTTGTTTGAAACCATTGTCTTAACAATAAATACCATTGGAATCAAAATCCTAAAATCAACTTCGAAATAAATAAATAAAAAACGCTAGTAGTGACCCCCTTTCTCTTTTTTAAACTTAAAATCTCAACAATTTTAAAGTTATGACCTAAAACTCTAATTGATCTGGATTTATGAGCGGAACAAAATGAATAAAAAACTAAATGCAATAACACAGAGATACAAAGAACAACAACAGATATCTAGTGAACAATAACTTCTATTGAATAAATGAAATAGGTTGAAACTGTAAAATTGCAGAACTGAAAAGAACTTGCTTGAATGGTGGTAGCTATCTTTGAGAAGAGATGTGGTTGCTACGCGCCTCTGTCTGAGCATAATGATTACAATGAGGCTCTAGAGGCCTTTTTAACATTACTCATGAATGAAAAAGCCCTAGACATCCCAAAACCTAAACCTAGGAGATGAAACACCAAAAGTTATGTGGGCCCCGATGGATAAGTTGGTACCTCAACTTCCTGGGGTTGTAACGTTTGCATACAACCTTTGTTTTAGGCACGTGATAGCATGTTGGAAAGGTATTTTCAAGAACTACACATTACGTTGTCCAACTTTGACTCTGTTTATAGTTTAACTGTGGCAAACCAAAAAAAAAAATTGTTTAGGGCTCCAAAACGGCCCTGGAAGTACAAGAATATGTGCTGACATGAAAACATCCAAAATAAGCCAGTTGGATTAGGTGGGAGGCGACCAATTTCCATCTAGAAGCTATGTAGGGCTTTAGACAACCCTGGAAGTGTATAACCCACAATTACAAAGAAGTACAGAAGAATGTGTTGAACTAAAAATGTCAAGAGGAGTGAGTTGGAACATGTGGGTGGCCACCAATATCCACTTGGATCAGTCCTCCCCCCTTAGAAAGCAATGGTATCCATTGTGTTGAGTCCCCCCATAAGGTGAGGAAATATCTGTTGAATTTGGCCTTGGGTGAGCCACTTGCCTTGGTGTAGGAGTTTCCCTGCCTTGACAACTCAATAAAGTTGGATCCTTTGTTGGTGAGTGCCCTTGACCTGTGTGTCCACTATCTGATCAATGGATGCTTGTTCCATGTAGTCAGGGTTGAGATCGGTTGGTGTCGGTTGTTTTGCGCTATCTAAGGTGTCCAATAATGGTGGAAAATATGGCTGAAGGAGGTCCACATTGAACACTGGGTGCAAGCCAAGGAAGGGTGGAGTGTTGAGCTCAAAATCATTTCTACCCACATCCTTGGTGATAGTGTAAGGCCCATAGCGAAGTGGGCGAAGTTTCCGATGGGGCCCTGGAAGGTGCTCTTTTTGCAAATGTAGCCAAACCTTGTCTCCCACCTGAAATTGGTGTGGTACCCGGTGTTGATCATGGCGTTGCTTGTACTTAGGATTGACTTTCTGCAAAATCTCATGGACCTGTTGGCGGATGTGCTGAATCCGCTCAATAAGTTTGGTGGATTTGTTGGCCTCAGAATGAACATGGGAAGAATCTGTTTATGTTGTTGCAAGAGGCAGTGCAACATCAATGGGACCCAAGGGTTGTAATCCCAACCCCACCTGAAAGGGTCTATGACCGGTGGAGCTATGGAGAGACATGTTGTAGCTGTGTTGAACATAGGAAAGACACTCATGCCATGTATTTGGATGCTTAGAGTTTTACATGCACAAGATGTGCACAATCATCTGATTGACGACCTTTATTTGGCCATCGGTTTGAGGGTGGAAGGTAGTGGATTTAGTGAGCTTGGTGTCCAACAGTGACCATAGACTCGACCAAAATGTGTTGAGTAACCTGTTGTCCCGATCATAGATGATGGTCAGTGGTATCCCAAAATGGACACACACTTGTTCGAAGAAGAGCTTGACAGTATTTGTTATTTTGATGCTCTTCTTGCGGGTTGTGAGAATGGCCATATTCGAAAACCGATCAACTACCAAAAATACATAATCATTGCATTTCTCGGTGGACGTAAGGACAAACATGCAATCCATTGAGATCGATTCCCAAGGCTTCTCGGGAGTAGGAAGAGAGGTGTATAAGCCTTGTTTCTTGATGGTTGGCTTGGTAATGGCATAGACAGTGCAAGATCTGATATACTTGCTGACATCATGCTTAAGCTTTGGCTAATAAAAATGTTTTTGTAGAACAACCACAGTTTTCTCCACGCAAAAATTTCGTGCCATCCGATTGTAGTTTTTCTCCCAAATCATCTTTGCACGCTCGCTTGAAGGAACACAGAGATGGCCCATATGGCATAAAAGTCTGTCCTGAATGTGAAAATCAGTGACATTTGTGCCTATACCCACGAGTTGATAGGTGGTGGTGAAGTCCAGATCTTGTTGATAAAGTTGGGGGCACTCATATGCCTCATGCCCATAGGAATGGAGCACAATGGTGAGTGAAACCATGGGAGGTCGATTGAGGTAGTCATCGACATGATTTGTGCTCCCTGTCTTATACTTGATGTTGAGATGGGATTGTTGCATGTAGGTGGACCACTTCTGATGGCAGTCATTCTGCAACTTTCCCTATGTTTGTATGAACTGCGAAGGCTTGTGATCAGTGTGGATGATTCTCTCCTTTCCCAGAATGTAATGTTTCCATTGACGATAGGCTTGTACAATGGAATACATTTCCTTGTCATAGGTGGGATATTTCCGGACAATATATGAGAGTGTCTCACTATGGTATGCTACCGGATGACTGTGTTGAGTGAGAAATGTGCCTACAACATAGTTGGATGCTTTAGTCTCAATCTCGAACAGTTGTTGCAGATCGGGTAAGGAGAGTACTAGAGCTTAGCACAAATGATGCTTCAGATCAGCAAATGCTCGTTGTTGTTCCTTCCCCCATGCAAAATTTTCCCTGCCACTTCCCTTGGTCACTTGGCTAAGGGCCCATGCAATATGGGAGAATCCCAACACAAACCATCGGGAGAAGTTGGCAAGTCTCAAGAAGATCCAAAGCTCAGTTAGTGTGGGCGAGGCTAGCCAGTCACGAATGACTTGGATCTTAGTTGGATCAACATGTACTACATGTTCATCAACAATGTAGCCCAAGTATTGGACCTTGTTCATGCCAAAGGAGAATTTTTCCAAGTTGGCATATAGCTTGTGCTGCCGCAGAGTGCTCAAAACTTGTTGAATATGATGCATGTGCTCCTCCCAATTTCTGTTGAAGATTAGGATTTCATCCAAATATACCACCACAAAAGAGTTGGTTAAGGGCCTTAATACATCATCCATAAACCTTATGAAAGTGGTTGGTACATTTTTTAAGCCAAAGGGCATGCACAACCATTCGAAAAGTCCTTTAGATTTGAAAGTTTTCTTCCATACATCAGTTGGTTCGATGGGAACCTGGTGGTAGCCAAACTTTAGGTCAATATTGTTGAATAAATATTCCCCCTTGAGTTGGTCAAGAAGGTAATCAATTATGGGAATCAGGTACTGGTTCCTGACTGTGATTTTGTTTAATTCTCTGTAATCAATGCAGATCCGCCAAGTCCTGCCCTTCTTTTACACTAGTACAGTCGGGCTTCCGCAAGGGGAGGAGATGGGTCTAATGTGCCTCTTTTGAAGTAGCTCTTGGATATGATGCTTGATTTCGTCATTTTCCATTAGCAAGCGACGATAGACTGGTCCATTAGGCAGAGGTGCACTGGGGGTTATATCAATTGGATGCTTGACTTGGCAGTGCGTCAGTACCCCGGTGGGTGGGGAGAAGATGTCTCTGTACTCTTCCACGATCCTGTCCACTTGCTTTTGCTGCAAAGAGAGGCTTTGTGTATAGGCCACGGATGTGGCAACAACATTCTACTTACTATGAGCATGGATCAAAAAGAAGATGAACTTCTTGGTCTATGAAATGACCTTACTACATTCATTAGCAGAGATTAAAGAAATGGCGGTAGGCGGCGCTACCTCTAGTATCTTGTACAATTGTTTACCCAAATTAATAATAACATGTCTCTTCCAAAAATATGGTTGTCCTAAAATAAAATCACAAACTTCAAGGGGAGAAATATCACACAATACCTCTTCTTTGAAAGGCTTGATGTCGTAGGGAAGACGACACTGTTGGCTGACACAGAGATCTCTTCCTTGGCGAAGCCAGTCGATGGTGTAGGGATGCGATTGCGGTGTTGTAGAAAGGTCCAACATCTCGACAACCTCTAATGAGATCAGGTTCTTCTTACTGTCACTATCGACAATGAAATGAAGCGGAGCCCCCTTTACCTACATCTGTGAGTGAAAGAGGCATTCCCCTTCCTTTGGTTCTTCTGGTTCGCTTAGCTGGAATTTGGTGGTAGTGACAATGGCACTAGGTTCAACATTGATAATCCACTTCCCTACTTTTGGATTTGATTTGGAGTCAGAATCTTCCTCTGAATCAAAATCTTTCAGCTCGACCACCAGTGACTACTTGGAGCGACATTCTTCGGTGTGGTGCCAAGGGATTTTATGGTATTCACACCATTTTCCCATGTCCTTTGTCTTCTCATTACCCTTCTTGTGATTCGACTTGGACTGGTTGTCCTGAGAGTGGCCATCTTTTCTTTGTCCCTTGTTTTGTGGGTTGGGGCCGCCTTTTCCCTGCTTTGACTGGGAGGAGTTTGCTCAATCTTGACAACATATTTATAAGCCATACCCAATGATGCGATGTCCAAAAAATCCATTTATGTTTGAATGTATCTATACATATAGTCGTGGTATTTGAGCACCATATGTCGCTCAGAGTCTTTGATACCCAATTTGGTGCGTAGGGTATGAAAAATATTGGTGAAATCTGGTACTGTCTCGTCCCTTTCCTGATGCAAGGTGGTCCATCTTGTATATTGGTCCTCGTAGCTTCCAACAGGGTAGTATTGTTCTTTAATGGAATCCATGAAGGAATCCCATGTGGGGGTGACTACAAATATTGTAGATTTCTCTATGGCCCTTTTCTCAGAGTAAGTATCCCACCAGTCCTTAACATGGGGGACGAGCTTGAGGAGTGCAAAAGTAATATTTTCCCTATTGGAAAAATTGTGGACCAATAAATACCCTTCGAGCAGATTCAACCATTTATCTACAACATCTAAATCTATCAATCCTTCAAATAATGGAATATCAAAATTTACTTGTACCTTGAAGGGGGTTGCATGGCCGCTTGATGAAGATGTGTGTCCTATGGGCGGATGTCAAAGGATCTGTTTGAAGTTGTCCATCATTTCGTTCCTTTGTCGCGCAAGGGCTTCTTCAATCAACATTTTAAATGGATCTCCTGCTCCATCATATTTCTTTTCGTCCCCCATGGGTTGTTGTCGGGCTCGATGCAACCGATTTTGCAAAGGCTCGAGTGGTTCGAGTCCCAACTTCTTGTACCCAGATCTTGTTGGGGACATGCACGAAGAAAAATAAATGAATAGCAGACCACTCTGATACCATTGATCTGGATTTATGAGTGGAATTAAATGAATAACAAATTGAATACAATAACACAGAGATACAAAGAACAACAATAGATATCCATTGAACAATAAATTCTATTGAATAAATGAAATAGGATGAAACTGTAAAACTGCAGAACTGAAAACAACTTGCTCGAATGGTGGAAGCTATCTTTGAGAAGAGATGTGGGTGCTATGCACATCCTTCTGAGAAGAATTATTGCAATGAGGCTATAGAGGCCTTTTTAACATTACTCATGAATTCTAAAACCCTAGACATCCAAAAACCTAACACTAGGAGATGAAACGCCAAAAATTATGTGGGCCTCCATGGGTAAGTTTGATGAAGGAGCATCATCAGCGTCGTAAGCGAGCACATGTGGAAGGAAAGTTCAGTGATCCAGAATCATTTTGGAATCTCAAACGTCGGGAGTTACTGCGAATCCTTTGGGGAGCTGATGAAGAACAGAAGAAGATCAAACGCTTGGAGGTGGAATGATCATGAGCGATCATAGAAGTTTCACTCCGAGTCTTGACTGTAATTGAACTTAGGTATCAATTAGGTTTTCATTTTTGAGGTAGATGAGTAGTCGGGGGGAACCCTAAGGTCCCTCTGATATAAATAGAGGTTTGTACGCCCAAACGAGGCTGTTGCGAGTTAGTAGGATTTTTCTGAGTTTTAAGTTATTGTTTTGATATTATCTATATCCATTTTACTTCTGAATGAATATAATAGAGGAAATTTGACCCAAATGCATAGTATTGTTACTTTTTGCAATTCTCTGTTATTGTGTTTTCATAAATGAATGAATTTCATTATGAATGGATGAAACTATGAATGTTAGTATAAGTTTCAATTGTTTCTCTTCTGTTGAGTGAGTGCAAGGTGTGCACAAAAAACGTAAGGAGTGCATTGATGAGATCTGTTTCGATCCCGAAGCTCAGGAGAGATAGCAAGAACCTTTCCCTTTGCAAGGAGTGCAAAGTGACTGCTGCAAGGTGTGCACAGTCACCTGCAAGAACCAAATCTTGCGTAAGAATCTGTTGCAAAGAGTGCACATATCCAAAATTGGACTGAGTGTCGAAGGGACTCCATAAGAGTCAAAAGTCGTGAAACGTGAAATTCTGACTTGATCATAGTTTTTGATCAAAGGAAAGATCTGGATGGTCGATTTGACACTCGCAAATATTGGGAAATCGAGGATCAGGAAAACAGAGGTGAACCAACCCCCAAAGTCACGAAACATGAAATTGTGACTTGATCACAGTCGTCGATCGAAGGAAGATCGTGGACTGTATATCTAGTCATATCGAGAGTTCCCGATATGCAAAATCCTGACGCGCTTGAGAGTTGAGCCCTGGGTCATGAACGAAGGTCACATTGAGGGAAGATAAGGGAGGAGTTAGTACACACTAGGCTCCTTTCGGAGTTTTAGAGGTCGGGACAATCGAGGTGACTCACATGCAAAATCCCGATGCGCGAAATTGTGAAACGCCTTTTGGGATAGACTCGTGATCACAGCCAAAGGTTGCGTGAGAGAAGCTTGCACCTGGTGCTTGTTCACACGATGGAATTTCGTGAAAAGTGTTAATATTATGGTAGCTGCGGGAGGTATTTACCCCCACGTGTGAACCTGACGAGAATAGAAGACTCCGGGAAGCAAGAGAAACCCTAATGAATTGGATAATAACCCTAGAAGCCTTGTCGGCTCAAGAAGATAATTTATATTAGGCTATTAGCCTCCAAGAGAAGAATTCGGCCAGAAATAATAATAATATACTGAACAAACACTATCCAGAAGGAGAAGTCGGCCCCAGCAAATCTGGCAGAACCAGTATAAATACAGAGCGCCAGTTCTCATTTGTCACATCTCAGGACTGCAGTTTTCCCATTTGGTGTGCACTGCAGTTGCAGTTGGTGTGCAGGTTTGGAGGAGGGTTACAGGTGCAGCTGCAGCAGCAGCTAGTCTCGGTATTGGCTTGGATTTCTCTTGGCTAGGGTTTGGGACTATCTGATCAGTCTTTTGTGTTGCACTATCCTTGGGGAGAGATGCACTGTCCTTTGTTTGGCTATCTAGCCTAGGGTTTTCTTCTGGAGGAATTCTCAGTCAAGGTTAAGGTGCTCGGAGGGAGGCTTCGGCCTGTGGTTGGGTGACGAGGGTATCGTCAATGGTAAAACAAGCACACCATCTTCTATATTCTAACAAAAAGGACATGTGGACATTTCTTGAAGATTCTAGCAGGGAATCGAAGAGTTGCTCCAGCTCGAAGATTGAGAAGATCCATAGACCGGGAGGTCAGAAAACCCTGTTGAGGTGGGGCACTGCATCAAGTGGTATCAGAGCGGATTTTCCTCTATAGACAGCAGTCAAAGGAGATAAAGGAGATGAAAGAACTCGAGTTTTACTCTGTGTGTGAGAGACAGTCAACACAACACCACCGAGGAGACGAGTGGAACGATCTTTAGCCAATCGGGTTGTAGAAAGGGAGATGTGAGAACTTTGTGCAAGATTATAGGCGATGGAGGCAGCGCAGAGGAGAGCACCTGATATTGGAGACATCAACGATGCAAAGAGCGAAGGAGTAGAATTTGAAGAATCTGCAGGAGAGAATGTTGTCGAAGAACGCTTGTTGAGAGCAGTTGTCAGATTGGGAGCTAGAGCCAAGATAGAGGTCCCAATGTACGAAGGAAATTTGTATGTTGAAGAACTGTTGGATTGGATACAATCCATGGACAAATATTTCGACTATGAATATTTCGATGAGGAGAAAAGGGTGAGACATGTTGTCACCAGACTCAAGGGACATGCAACACTGTGGTGGGATGAACTGCAGGCTGAGAGGATAAGAAAGGGAAAACAGAAGATAAAGAATTGGGACAGAATGGTAGCCAAGTTGAAAGAAAAGTTCATGCCCAAGGATTATGGGATCAATCTATTCCAGAAGCTACAGAACCTAAGATAGAACGGTATGACAGTTAAATAATACATAGAGGATTTATACAAGCTGAACATTCGAACTGGACAAAGAGATTAGGATGAAGAAAAAGTTTCCAGGTATATAAATGGCCTGAGGTATGAAATCCAGGATGAGATCAACATGATGGAAGTAAGGACACTGGAGGATGATTATCAGTTTTCACTGAAGGAAGAGGAGAAGTTGGCTAGAAAACCAAACCAGCGAGGCAAAGGTAGAAGCCTAGTCCTGAAAAAAGGCAAGGGAGTTTCCCATGACAAGGCACAAAAATCCAACAATGAGACTGAGAAACCACATAGTCACTCAGAAAGAGGAGGAAGTTCCCGAGGAAGACAAGATGGTGGAAGAAGTTATTCCAGAAGAAGAGGAAGTGGAAGAGGAGGAGAAGTGAGATGTTACACATATGGAAAGGCAGAACATAAGTCTTGGGAATGTCCCAAGAGAAAGAAAGAAGGAGAAGTTGAAGCTCACATTTCAGAATAATAGAGAAGGAATGTTGAAGTAGAAGGAGCAGAGGATGGAACATCCCTGATGTTGAGAAAAGTTCTCTTAAAACCAGAGGCAAAAGTTGGGAAGCCAGTGCAGAGAAACAACCTATTCAGGACAGTTTGCAAGACTAAAGACAGCGTATTCAAGGTGATAATTGACAGTGGGAACGCTGACAACTTAGTATCCACAAATATGGTGGATAAATTGGAGCTGGAGACAACTGCACATCCGAAGCCATACAAAGTCTCATGGTTGCAAAAAGGACACCAGGTAATGGTTACTAAACAATGCTTGGTTGAATTTAAGATAGGAGGATATAGAGATGAAATCATATGTGATGTAATTCCCATGGATGTATGCCATATTTTGTTGGGAAGACCATGGCAGTTTGACAGGAATGTCATTCATGATGGGAGGAAGAATACATACACCTTGGAGAAGAATGGTAGGACACACATATTGCTACCAATAGAGGAGAAGAAAGTGAAAGAGGAAGCCAACAAAAGTATACTCCTCATGAGCGGGAAGGAACTCCTGAAAGAAGTCAAGAATGATATGAGATGCATTTTGTTGTGGTGAGGAAACCTAGAGTTGTCCTTATGAGTACTTCGATGGATGATTTACCTGAAGAAGTTTGGGAATTGTTGGATAATTTTGCTGACATAGTGGTGGATGAGCTGCCTAACTCATTTCCGCCCATCAAAAGTATCAGCCACCATATTGACTTGATACGAGGAGCAAGTCTACCAAACAAAATAGTGTACAGACTGACACCTTGAGAGAATGAGGAGGTAAAGAACCAAGTCGATGAATTGTTAGACAAGGGTTTGGTCAAAGAGAGCTTGAGTCCATGTGCAGTACCAACTATGTTGAGTCCAAAGAAAGATGGATGATGGAGAATGTGTATAGACTCAAGAGCCATTAACAAGATCACCATTAGGTATAGATTTCCTTTGCCAAGAATGGATGATTTAATGGACTGTTTAAGTGGAGCAAATTTCTTTTCTAAGATAGATTTGAAAAGTGGATATCACCAGATAAGAATGAGAGAAGGTGATGAATGGAAAATAGCCTTTAAGACAAATGAAGGTTTGTATGAATGACTTGTTATTCCATTGGCTTAACAAATGCCGCGAGTACTTTTATGAGGTTGATGAATGAAATATTGAAAGACTTTATTGGAAAGTTTGTAGTTGTATATCTGGACGATATACTGATCTTTAGCAGGACTAAAGAGGATAATTTGAGACACCTGACACTAGTGATGAGGAGACTACAATAGGAGAAGTTGTTGATAAACATGAACAAATCCTCTTTTATGAAGACAAAGCTCATTTACTTAGGTTTTGTAATCTCTTGAAATGAACTGAAGATGGATGCAAAAAAGGTGAGAGCGATCGTAGGATGGCCATCACCAAGAATCATGTTTGAGGTAAGAAGCTTTCATGGATTGGCAAGCTTCTATAGGAAGTTCATCAGAGACTTCAGTGGAATTTTTGCACCAATGATGGATACAGTGAAGAAGAAGAACAAATCTTGTAAGTGGACAGAGGAGGCTGAGAAGAGATTCAATATACTGAAGGAGAAAATAATAGAACGACCAATTCTGGTCTTGCCAAATTTTGAAAAGACATTTCAGGTGAGATGCGATGCAAGTGGAGTTGCAATTGGAGCAATTTTGAGCCAGGATAATAGACCTTTTTCCTATTTCAGTGAGAAGTTGAATGAGACTAAGATAAAATACTCCACATATGATAAGGAATTTTATGTCTTAATTCAAGCCTTGAAGAAATGGAGAAATTACCTTGTCCCACAAAAATTTGTCTTGTATAGCGATAACCAAGCTTTACAATTCATAACCAGACAGGAAAAATTGAATCAGAAGCATGCAAAGTGGATTGAGTTTATGCAGAATTTTACTTTTGTCATAAAACATATTGTTGGGAATGCTAACAAATTTGTTGATGCATTGAGAAAGAGATGTTTGATTCTACAGGAATTCCAGGTGAAGACCTTGGGGTTTGAACACCTTAAGGAAATGTACAGTGATGACCCGGATTTCAAAGAAGCATATGAAGCATTTGTGAATCATGTGCTAAGAGATAGACGCCAATGGGTGAAGTATATGATTCAAGAGGGATTTTTGTTCAAGGGTAATTAGTTATGCATACCAAAATGTTCAATGAGGGACAACCTTTTGAAGGAGAAGTATAGTGGAGGATTGGCTGGACATTTCGACCATGATAAAACATTTGCACAGTTGAGTAGTTCATACTATTGGTCAGGTATGAGAACATAAGTGATAAAGTTTGTGAACAGATGTAGAATCTACCAACATGCGAAAGGAAAAATACAGAACACTAGATTGTATCAACCATTGCAAATACCAGAGAGGCCTTGGGATGCGATAAGCATGGATTTTGTGTTGGAATTGCCAAGAACACAAAGAGGATCTGATTCCATATTTGTGGTGGTGGATAGATTTTCAAAGATGACACACTTTATCCGATGCCAGAATACCATTGATGCAACACATGTTGCAAATATGTTTTTCAAAGAAGTTGTGAGACTTCACGGCCTACCCAGAAGCATTGTCTCGGACAGAGACACAAAATTTGTTGGTTTTTGGAGAACACTGTGGAAGAAATTGGGGACATATTTTTCCTTCAACTCAGCTTATCATCCTCAGACAAATGGGCAGACTGAGGTGGTAAACATAAGTTTGGGAAAATTGTTGAGGAGTCTAGTCGCTAAGCATCATAACCAATGGGATCAGATTATGCCACAAGCTGAATTTGCATTCAACGACTCACCAAACAGAAGCACTGGAAAAATTCCATTCCAGATATTGTATGGAATGCAACCTAGGGGAGTATCCGAGTTGAGAGACTTGGGACAGAGTGAGATTAGAAGCATCGGAGCAGAATATTTTTCTGCAGAAATGCAGAATCTCCATAGCCAGATCAGAGGACAATTGCAAAACTCTAGCCAAGTGTACAAGCACAGAGTTGATCAACATCACAAAGAAATTCAATTTGAGGTGGGAGATCATGTTCTGGCACATCTCAGGAAAGAAAGTTTCCCTAGGGGAACATATAACAAGTTAAAAATGAAGAAGATAGGACCATGTAAGATCTTGAGGAATTTTGATGCAAACGCCTATGAGATTGAGCTTCCAGATGATGTGGGCATATCACCCATATTCAACATTTCGGACCTGTATCCTTACAAAAAAGATGACACAGAGGGATAATAAGATCAAGATAAGATTCAGTGGGAGAAACAAATGCCTATAACAGAAAAACCACAGATGGAGAAGATCGTTGATCAGATAATTGGCAAAAAGACCAGGAGGAAGACCCATTTTGAATATTTGGTCAAGTGGAAGGGATGCCCAATAGAATATGCAAGTTGGGAAAATGAAGTTGATATCCAGAAGCATGGAAAGTCGGTGCAGGAGTCCATGAGTTTTTGTCCAGGGGGAGTATGATGCATGAGCATCATCAGTGTCATCAGTGAGCACACATGGCAGGAAAGTTCAGCGATCGGGAATCATTTCGAAATCTCAAACGTCAGGAGCTACTGCAAATCCTTTAGGGAGATGATGAAGAACAAAAGAAGATCAAACACTTGGAGGTGGAATGATCATGAGAAATCAGAGAAGTTTCACTCCAAGTCTTGAATGTAACTGAACTTAGGTAGCAGTTAGGTTTTCGTTTTTTAGGTAGATGAGTAGTCGGGGGGGACCTTAAGGACCCTCTGAGATAAATAGAGGTTTGTACGCCCAAATGAGGTTGTTGCGAGTTAGTAGGATTTTTCTGAGTTTTAATTTATTGTTTTGATATTAGCTATAGCCATTTTACTTCTGAATCAATATAATAGAGGAAATTTGACCCAAATGCATAGTATTGTTACTGTTTGCAATTCTCTGTTATTGTGTTTTCATAAATGAATGAATTTCATTATGAATGGATGAAACTGTGAATGTTAGTATAAGTTTCAATTGTTTCTCTTATGTTGAGTGAGTGCAAGGTGTGCACACAAAATGCATGGAGTGCGTTGACGAGATATGTTTCAATCCCGAAGCTTAGGAGAGATAGCATGAACCTTTCCCTTTGCAAGGAGTGCAAAGTGACTACTGCAAGGTGTGCACAGTCACCCGCAAGAACCAAGTCTTGCGTAAGAATCTGTTGCAAAGAGTGCACATATCCAGAATTTGACTAAGTGTCGAAGGGACTCCATAAGAGTCAAAAGTCGCGAAATGCAAAATCCTGACTTAATCATAGCCGTTGATCAAAGGAAAGATCTGGACCGTCGATCTGACGCTCGCAAATATTGAAAAATTAGGGATCAGGAGAACAGAGGTGAACCAACCCCCAAAGTCGTGAAATGTGAAATCACGACTTGATTGCAGATGTCAATCGAAGGAAGATTGCGGACCGTAGATCTAATCATATCGGGAGTTCCTGATATGCAAAATCCTAACGTGCTTGAGATTTGAGCCCTGGGTCATGACCGTAGGTCACATTGAGGGAAGATAAGGGAGGAGTTAGTACACACTAGGATCCTATCGGAGTTTCAGAGGTCAGGAGAATCGGGGTGACTCACATGCAAAATCCTGATGCGCGAAATCGCGAAATGCCTTTTGGGTTAGACTTGTGATCACAGCTAGTGGTCGCGTGAGAGAAGCTTGTGCCTGGTGATTGTTCGCACGGCGGAGTTTCATGAAAAGGACCTGTGGAAATTTCCTGAATATTCCAGCAGGGAATCGAAGAGCTGCTCCAGCTCGAATATTGATAAGATCCAAAGACTGAGAGGTCATGAGACCCTGCTGAGGTGGGGCACTGCATCAAAGTTGGTACCTCAACTTCTCGTGGTCGTAACTTTTGCATATGATCTTTGTTTTAGGCATGTGATAGCCCGTTGGAAAGGTATTTTTGAGAAATACATATTACGCCATCAAAACTTTGACTATGTCTACTTTTTTACTATGGAAAGCCAAAATAACATTGTTTAGGGCCACAAAACGGCCCTGGAAGAACAAAAAGATGTGCTGACACGAAAACATCCAAAAAAAGTCAGTTGGATTGGGTGGGCGGCCCCCACTCTCCATATGGAAGTGGTGTAGGGATTCAGACAGCCTTGAAAGTGTAGAACCCACAATTACAAAGAAGTACAGAAGAACATGTTGAACTAAAACTGTCAAGAGGAGCTAGTTGGAACATGTGGGTGGCCACCAATATCCACCTGGATCATTAATGTTACTATAAAAAAAAGTAACAAATAAAATTTTAATATATATATATATATATATATATATGGGGTGTCAGGCAACAAATAGTGAACACGGAGGAGGCCAAAGGGAAGTTGGCATTGGCAGGCCATGTGCTCTGCACCTTTTTCGTCACTCCCAACATTATAATGGAGTGCATTTACACTTGAACGATTATTATCTCCACAGAGTACCACCTTCAGGTTCTACAACGTGCCATTCCCCCTAGAGCAGTTATGGCGATGGACGCCATGAGCGGGTTTTCGTGTCACTTCCTCCATTGTTTTCACATGGCTCTAGGGTTGTTCCTCCTCCATTGCTTACCGCTTTCCACTATTATTGTTGTGCTCTTCCACTGTATCAATTATTTGGTAGTCCCTCCCTTTCACATCCAAATTTTGGCTTTGATTATTTTCCTCCCCCACTTCCTCCTCCTGGTTATGCCAAAGCAAAGAGGAAAATCCAAATGAGGCCTGACCTAGTACAATACATATGGCAGGATAGCTAATCGAAGCCCCAGCTAGAATAATACCTTTCCCAATTCTACTGCTTCTCAGTCAACTGTTGATCATCCAATCCTTCCTCTGTTGTCTTCACCTTAGGCCTATCGAGTCGAATGGTTTCATATCGAGGGGAACTCTCTAGGCTTCGACCCTGGAGCCATTTTAGATGTGACTCCCACCTCTCGGTCGGCCATATCCTCAAAAATGTCGTTGGTTGACCCACAACCCAATGACATTCCACAACCCAATGACATTCCCACTCCGGAGGCGACACCATCTCAACCCCCTCCGCCCGCTGGTTGGGCATGTGGGGATTACTCTCGCATCCATGCTTCATTGGATATTTTGCAAGATCTAGTCTTCGAATTCAGGCACGACTTGGTGGATCTTGTGTTTAGGTTCGATCTCAAGGAGCACCAAGCAGAATGAATGGAGGATATGTTAGTTTCACTCCTCCAACATCCGACTCCTCTGACCACTACGACAACCAGGACTTCAGATTCCAATGACACAGCTCCAACATGAAGACTTGTTTCTCAGATTCTGGTTTTAGGTTGTTAATGATGGCAAGATTTTGGTTAGTTTTTCTCTCGCCCTGTGTGGAAAAAAGGTTGATAGACAAAACAACGTGCATAGAGAACTATTTTTTTGCTATGGAAAGTTTTTATATTTAGAAAGTGGTTTATTTTGAACACCTGGTTGTATTGGTTTCCCACCTGGGCAATGCAGACTAGTAAACTTTATGCTTTACAAACATTCATGTATATGATGGATTTTGACA
>SNQJ01S0091290.1:0-15783 GCA_010110895.2 Picea sitchensis | reverse complement strand
TTGTTTCTGTGCGACAAATATTTTGAAAATGAGATCTAATCTAGGCATAGGCTGGAAAATATAAGAGAAAGTGTTTTTCATAGACAACCTTCTTAGTGTCACAAAGGTGACACACTCTTTCATCCCATGGTGTTTTAGGAATTGACCAACGCCCAATTTCACTATGGAGCTCTTGAGAATTTGTTCTTATCTTAGCAATGCTTATTTTTTTCTTTACACTCGTCAAAATAGATAGATATTTTTGATCTTCTAGATTAGGGTTGATTACATCCTTATAATACCTTAACTTTATTTTTTTCCTCTAACTCTTTATCACACCACATTTTCTCCCTAAATTTTGATTTGATTATATTTTTAATAGTATCTTTATTCTAAAAAATGGTGTCTTCCATGATTCCCCAATAGTTTAGACAAGATTGGGCATCTTTATGCCATCCTTGCTTGAGTCGATGGTGGTTACGACTCGATTTTGAAGCAATTTTAGGAATCCTATTGTATTCCATGTTGTTTATCTTGTTCTTATACATTAGGTATCTAGTCATAGTTGTGCTCTCAATGGGGGAGAGGCTTGTTTATAAGAGGAGGATGGGATAGAGTGTATTTCCTTTCATTTTTAGATTATAGGTTATAAAAAAAAATTGTATTTGCTCTATTTTTATCCAGGATTCGCGAGAGATACTACATCCCTAGACTTCACATCCATAAAGAATATTAGGTGTAACGAGAGTCTCAAAGAAGAGTTTATTCTTATCTCAAATCCAAATATCGGTTGAATTACAATTGTTTTCAAGCCCATAATAAGATTTCCATCCCCCAGTAATATTTTTCTCAATGCTATAATTCCAGTTGAGCTTGTGGTGACTATCAATTCCAATATATTTGTATGAATTCACTTCCTCCAAGTTGTTGTTGTCATATACGAAGGTATCATAAGTGATTTTATTGGATTTAATCATCATGACCTTAGTCTTATCAGTGTTAATAGTCATACCCATATTTGAGCAAAAATCCTTGAGGATTCTTAGCTGGTTTTCAAGATCATGGGGAATCCTTGCCATAAGAACGATATCATTAGCATAAAGAATAAGATTGATGACTACACCAATGAGAGTAGGGCCGACACAACCTGCGTTTTCCAAACAATCTTCTAACTTGTCAATGTATATGCCAAAAAGGGTATGGGACAAGGGACAACCTTGTTTAACTCCAATATTGCAGTTAATCTTTTTCGACTAGCCATCAATGTTTTTAAACTTAGCAATAACATTCTCATACATCCTTATTTCCACATCCCTCAACTCGAGAGGCACTTTTATCTCTTCCAACCTATTCCAAAGGTCTTTCCTAGGAACCATGTCAAAATATTTTCTAAAGTCAACAAAACAACAAAAAAGATTGGTTTTAGTATTGTGGGAAATCCTCTGCAATGATCCTAAAGATAACAAGATGGTCCACAGTTGAATGATGTCTCCTAAACCCTTCTTGGCCTTTATCTCTTTTACCATGACTTTCTAGCCAAAGGATAATCTTTTTTCCAAAATAAGTCCATAAAGCTTGGCTAAAATTGGGCTAATCATAATGGTCCTATAATTAGAGGGAATGATTCTATCCCCATTTTTAAAAATAGGAACAATGAGGCTTTGCGTCCAGGGTTTAGGGAATCCCTGCTTGACTGCTAAATTAAAGAGCTTGTGTATGTGAGGGATAAGGATAGTCCCTTTGATTTTAAATTTTTTAGCTTGGTAGCCTTCAATCTCCTTAGCTTTCCCATTTGCAAGCCACTTAACCCCGAACTCTATGTAATCTAAAGAAAACATTGCATCCTCTGTAGGGACAATAGGAATGGTGTCCATGGAATTAGGGAACTCATAAAGACTTTTAAGGTCGAAATTCTAGTCCCTTAAGGGAATCATATTATTTTCTCTCGTATTGCGGTTTAGAATTTGGATCCAGAACTTCTTAGGATCCATGTTAGATAGTTTTGAAACCTTCTCTTGCCTTTTATTGATATATTACATTTTTTTTCCTTTTAATTAGGGATTTGTACGTATTGATCTTATTGAGTTTTAAGGACTCATTAGAAGCATCCCTAATGGCTTTCCTAGAAATTTTACATTCTTTATCATACCAAGGGTTGGTCATTCTATTATTATTTTTACAAGACACCTTTGAAGAGAGCAGAAGTTTCCTCAGACACACAAATTTTATTAATAAGGAAAATAAATTACATAAGAATGCAAGAGTTTACAAACTCAAGATTACTCTCGCATGAGAAAATGAGATCTTAAATAAACTCATTAAACTAAGTCTAAGCTAATATTTGTTATGAACAACTTATCACATAATCATGTGAGTATGACAAGTGTTCATGTACAATAAATGAGATTCTAACAACATTCTATTCTAATACTTCTAAGAAGCGACACTTTTCTAGATTCATTATCTACTCTAACCAAATATATTCTAGAAAAGCCTAAGTATAATAAATTAATATTATACTAAGTCTATGTACAATAAAAAGTCTAAGTACTTTAGGATCTTCTGAAGGACAGTATACAGGTTTGATGATGCCCTTTGCGATGAGTGTCCTGATGTAGTTATACTTTGTGTTGACATACTTTGTTTTGGAATGGAATTTTTTTTTTTTTGCAAGATTAATGGTTGGCTGACTGTCAATCATCAATGATGTAGCTTCTGCTTGAAGAATTCCTAGATCTTGTAAAATTATGCGCAACCAAACAATCTCACATGTTGCTTCCCAAGTTGATATATATTTTGCTTATGCTAGATAACTTGCCACTATAGCTTGCTTCTTGCAACTCCAATAAATTGTTGTTGATCCTATATTTGTCAAAGAACCGGATGTTGATGCCCTATCATCAACACTTCCAACAAAATCTGCATTGGAATATCCAACAAGTACAAAATTTGTATTCTTTTTGTAGAGAATATCATAATCTTTTGTAGCTTGGATATATCGAAGAACCATTTTTGCAGCATTCCAGTGACTTTCCCTTGGTTCCTACATGAATCGCGAGAGAATACTTACTGCATAATATAAGTTTGGACGAGTGGTTGTCAAATAAATCAAGTTGTCAATAAACTATCTGTAACTAGTGTTGTTTACCAATCCCCCCCCTTCAAATTTTGAAAGTTTTAAGTTATGGTCCATTGGGGTGAGAACGGATTTGCAGTCTGTCATTCCAAACCTTTTCAAGAGTTCATATGCATACTTGCATTGGCTAATGAAAATGTTGTTTGGATGTTGGAATACTTCAACTCCAAGATAGTAATGAAGTAATCCCATATCAATCATCTTGAGGCCAGCTTGTAATTCCTTCTTTACTTGTACAATATGATCATCATTGTTCCTAGCAATGATCAAATAATTCACATACATAACTAAAATTGCCAGGTTTTTACCCTGTTGGCGCACATACAAGGTATCATCGGATTCACTTCTCTTAAATCCAACCTTGCGAAGGTACTCATCCATTTTTGCATATCAAAATCGCAGAGCTTGTTTCAATCCATATAAATCCTTGATCAACTTACAAAATTTGTGTTCCTTCCCTTCAAGATCAAAATCGAGAGGTTGAGTCATATAAAATTCTTCCTGCAAGTCTCCATTGAGGAAGGCACTTTTGACATATATTTGATGTACTTTCCAACATTTTTGAGTTGACAATGCAAGCACCATTCTGATGGTGTTCCATTTTTTCATAGGTGCAAATGTTTCCTCATAATCAACTCCTTCTTGTTGGGAAAAAACCTTGGCAACAAGTCTTGCCTTATATTTGTCGATTTCTCTGTCTGGCTTATATTTTATTCTGTAAACCCATTTGCATCCAATGGGTTTCACATCTTCAGGAAAATCAACAAGTTTCCAAGTATTATTTTCCATTATTGACTTATATTCATTAACCATCACTTTTTTCCATTCAACATGTTTTATTGCCTCTTTGAAAGTTGAGGGCTCAATAAAACCATTTGTGACTAAGGAAAAATTTTCATCTTCTCTCTGTGAACTTCTTGTGCCTATTTTGTTTCATTCATCTAGCCTAACATCCTTCAAAAATTGAATGGCCCATTTAGGTAGTTGATGTTGTCTTGTTTGGGAATATGAATGGTCACCATTATTATAAACAAGATTGATAAAAATAGATACTCACCTTTCATCTGAAGGATATGGAATTGGAGATTGATTATCTGATGAACTGCTTGAGGAAGATTCAGATGAAGTTTTGGATGAGGAATCAGGTGAACTAGATGCAAAACTATCATTTTCTTAAGAAGTCCATTCAATTCCAAACCAACGTTGTGTACTTGGTTGATTATGCATCCTGATTTTCTCTTTATCAACTTGTTTTTCCAAATTATGTAGAAGACTATCTATCTCTGTGGCACTCTTGCTTTCTGTTTGATCGAATATGACATCTCGACTGATAATAAACTTTCCATTGGACATAAGATGATATCCCTTATTTTCATCGAAATATCCAACCAAAATACACTTCAAACTTCGTGAATCCAACTTAGTTCATTTTTCTTTAGGAACTAAGGCATAACAGATTGATCTAAAAACTTTGAGATGTTTGATTCGAGGTTTGAAACCAAACCATGATTCATATGGTGTGATCCCATCCAAACAATTTGTGGGAGATCTATTCTGTAAGTAGACAACAGTATGTACTACTTCCACCTAGAATGAGGGACTTAAATTCTTGAAAGATAACATGGATCTTGCCATCCCTAACAAAGTGTGGTTCATCCTTTATGATACTCCATTTTGTTGTGGAGTGTAGGCATGTGTAAATTGTCTTCTAATACCATTTTCTCTGCAATAAGTTTGGAATTCATTGGAAGTGAATTCCCCTCCAATATTTGTTCTTAGAGTGCCAATTTTTTCATTTGCTTCATTTTCAACCAAACGTCGAAAAGCCTTGAACTTTTAAAAGGTCTCTGATTTTTCTTTTAAAAAATAGGCCCAAAATATTCTACTGAAATCATTGATGAAAAGTAAAAAGTATTTACACCCTCCCAGAGAAGTCTCTAGAGGTCCACAAATGTCACTGTGAATCAATTGCAAACATTTGTTTGCATGCCATGAACTTGTTGGAAAATTCTATTTAGTTTGTTTTCCCTAAATGCAAGCCTCACAAATTGCATTTTCCTTCTTAAAAGTAGGAAGTCCTTTGACCATTCCTTGTTTTTGAAGTTGAGAGATACTTTCAAAGTTTAAATTCCCATATCTGACATGCCACAACCTGATAGGTGAAATATATGAACTTAATGCTCCTGCAAAATATGACTTCTGTGGAATGATTGTCCCTTTCATCCTTAGAAGCTTCCCATCTTCGTATCCAGACATGATTGTTGTCCCTTGACCAAGTTTTGGAGAACCTTGGTCATGTTTGACCATTTTTTGGGACTTTGACAGGCTGGTCGAAGACAAAGCACCCAGGCGAAGCGGAGATCGCGGGATCTTGCCCCCTTTTGTGGGATTTTGGATTTTAGGGTTTATGTAACGGGTATGGGATGTCGGCCCATGGGTCTTACCCATGTTTAGGCCCTTTTTGTAAAGTATAAATAAGTATTTGGGTGATGTAAGAAAGAGTCAGTTTTAAACTGATGGCTAAGTGCTAGAAGTAGGCTTTGTGCATACTGTGTTGGGAACTTGCAGAGCTAAGTGCAAGTGATTGTAAGAAGGCTATGTGCTATACCTAGCTCAGGGAAGGAGGATCTGGCAAGGTGTGTGTAGATCTCCTATCCTATGCAGAGTGGGTTTTTTGGATCTATGCATGTAAGAAGATTGGCATAATATAATAAAGAAGAAGAAGAGTTGGTGGACGTAGCCCCACACTGGGGTGAACCACGTATATCCTGTGCTATAATGTCTTGTATTTTCTTAGTGCACTATTATGATAGATAGATCTATAAATGTTGAGTTCTTATGCTCTGAATGAATTCTAGATTAGCTTTGATTCTACGTGTTGAATGGTTAGATATGCTTAGATCTTGAATAATATTGTGATGTTCTGTAACTAGGGTTTTAACCTGCGATGTGAATAAAAAGGTTAAAGACTAATGAAAGTTATTGGATAAGTGCTCTATTAAGTATTGTAATCACATATATGTGTCACAACTAGGTTGTAGACACTTGAGTCCTGCAACCCCCCCTGCCTCTACCTCGGGTGAGACTTCATTTGCTTCGCAGGTGTTACCGAAAGGGTCGGTAGTTAGGGTTTTTTTGGTGCATTGTTTAAGTGTTGAACCATGGGTCTGCCCCTATGCCAACAAATGGTTCTGTTTCCGAGATCTGAAACTGTGATTGCTAGGAACTAAAGAAAAGAGAAATCTTTGTGCGTAGATCTGTTGTTGTGGTGTGCAATATTCTACTTGATTTGTGAAGCTCTGTGCTAAGAAGGGAATCAGATCTGAAGAAAAGAGGTAAGATCTTAAAGCTTTGTTCTTTGATAAAGGTAAGATAAGTGGAAATTTTTGTTTTGAAAGAATGGATCTAGGTATGCTAGATAGATTTTGTCCTAGTCTGAAAACTAGGGCATAGCTAGAAGAAAGAAGATTTGATATGAATAGATCTGATAGAAATAATGAAAGATATCTTATTCCTATGCATAGAAAGGATTTTTGGACTAACAAGTGGATGCAGGATCCTAGAAAGAATTTTTTGCAGCTAAGTTACTGTGATCCCAGTGCACAGTAGATGAAAGGTTGGGGATCGTTTAAGAGAAAAAGAGGATTGACTCTTTGTTATAATTGCAGAAGACCGGGACATCTTGCTAAGGAATGCCCTGGTAGAGGTCCTATTTGTATTTGTTGTAAAGTCGTTGATCATGAAGTTTTGGACTGCCCTAGAATGATTGCTAAAGTTGAAAATATGAATAGGAGACAAGAAAACCATGAGGAAGGTCAAGAGACTAAGAATATGCTAGAACACTAGAAAGAATCAAAGACTATATTATTGCATATGAAAGAAACATTGAATGATCACAGAGACATCAATTTATTAGAGATCTTAAAAGAGAAGGAGTGCATAGAAACAAGAATAGTAGACTTCGACATAGACTGTGTTCTAGATAAGGAAACACAAGTGAACATTATGGCAGAAAGTACTTGGGAAATTTTGGAAAAGTCTACCATGGTTCCTTCATTGGGAGGAATGGGATTGTTTAAAGGAAAGATGATAACCCTATGTGGAAGACTTACCGATGTACCTATGGTTTCTCATGGAGTATCAACTAAAGAAGAATTTGAGGTCATTAAGTTTGTTGAGAACAATGTCCCCTTTGCACTTTTGCTAGGAAGAACCTAGATTGAGAAAGATCAGATCCAAAGGAAAGAAGAAGAGGAAGCTCTAGAATAGAAAAAGCAAGAATTAAGAGATTTCATGGCTAGGAAAATAGCGCGCTTAATATAATAGCAAGAGGGAAAATCGAAGCAACTAAGGACCAAAGACTTAGCTGTCAAAGTTGAGAACATGCAGGAAGGCTTGAAAAGCCTATCCATGCAGGAGAGAAGAGCACCTATCCCTGAAGTAATAAGAGAAGAGGTATTCCACTTAAACCCTTTGAAAGACCCTCATTAGTGCGAAGTTAATATTCTAAGAGAAGATAAGAATAAAAATGGAAAAAGGAACCCAGTGACTCATATCATAGGAAAGAAGGCCAGAAAGATCAGTAAGAAGAAAGAAAAGTTAGAGAAATTACAGGAAGTTCCAGAGAAGAATTCACAGAAAGAAGGCTTACATAACTTGAACCTCACCGGAATAGCAGAACAATGCAGACTGGCACTTCTCCACGGCAAAGCAATATGACAGTTGGAGGCATCCAAACTGTTAGAATGACACTCTAGAATGGATAGAAACACAGTTATTGTGAGAAAGATCGCCATTGGACCGTTGAGACCGTGCCATAATGGATGTATTGAGGCATTCATGTCGTTGGAGGAATCTATTGTAACATTTTCTATTTAATTCGTCGAATGTCTCACTGGGGAAACTTTTGAAAATTGTGATTATCTGAGCCCACGGAGAATCGATTGCTATCGCACAGTGCTTAATGAGACCTTGCCACCCGTTTTTCTTATCGTGAGTATTTTTCCACCTCCCTGAGATATATGATCTCGAGCGTGTATGTATGGCGAACGCAGTGCGGTAGAAAAGTTTGTGGAGATTCTAATAGATCTTATGGAGGATAAGGTCATGCCCACATGAGCACAGGCCTCGTCAACTAGAGGATTGCAAGCATCCCCATCGACTACACGTCGATCTAGACCCTCCCGAACTGCGACAAAGAAAAGAAGCAAGCATCGTGACGACTTGGTGAACGCAAAGCTCATTCCTTCGGTCCTACCCGACTACATCCCGCCTCTGGTTGGCATGGTTAGTCGTGACAACGTGCTGAGAGACTTCGAGTATACCCTCATCACTGCATACCTTCCGAAGGGGATATGCGCAGTTGGACCGCAGCTAGGACTGATCCCTGATCTCAAGATCAATGACTTTAACCTAGGAGATAGGAAGAATTATGTGTTGCTCGCACCGCATAAGTATTTGACAAAGATAGCGGGGAAGAAGTCAAAGATAGTCCCCCATCCATGGACTAAGGTGATTGTGAGGTCCACTATCCTCAATGTCATGAAGATACCCCACTTTGGCAGACATCAAGAGGTTAACACATGCGTTAAACTCCTCCTGTTGTGCTACCGTGGAGGTTACTTGTGGTTAGACATGCATGTGAATGTGGATCTGACACTGATCCCCATGATCACTGGATTGAGTATGCAAGGAACAGACCCACAGAAGTTCTACCTAGGGAATGTTGCAGATCACACCCTAGAGCAGCGAATAAAGGACACTTATGACGATGTGGAGAAAGGGAATCGAGGCTACAAGGTAGCCTCCATACAAGATGGCACGGTGGGCTTAGGTTTCCAAATGATCGTTGGTAAGATCGTCAGGAACAACAAACCAATGCAAGTCACGGGGTTTGTCGTCGACCTCGCGGTAAAATGAATTGAAGGAATGCAGATGAACTGGACGAGCTACGTCATCAACCAGTAAGAGAAATATTGTCGCGAAGCACAAGACCAGGGATACGAGTTTCACTTCAACTGGTTTTTTATTCTTGTTGCCTTCGTCGCTTGAGAGATGCCGGAAGGAGCGACCTTCCCTAAAGTTGAGTTGTCAGAACCACTGGCTGCGAAGTTCACTACCCTCTGGTATTCGAGTGACATGGCAAAATAATGGCAGTCAAATGCGGTGTTCCACACCTATTACCTACAGTTGAAGAGGGCCATTGAATCTTTCCCTCGCATGACGCTGAATACACTTCATAGGTTCAGGCCACTTGCAAAGTTTTGCATAGATAGGCAGTGCATTTACATCATTGTGTGTGGGGACTAACACAAGGAAGAGATCCAGTCCTATTACAAACTCACTGAGGAATATATGGAGGAAATAACCAAGGAATGGCCTGCAGAATTCCTTGTACCAATCGAATAGGTAGAACTCTCTGACCCTGACCTCATCAGAAGTCCTGTAGTCACTCGAGAAGAGTATGATGGACCAAGCAGCTCCAAGAAAAAGAAGAAGGAAGTCGTGCAAGAGATGAACAGTGCAATAGAGGAAACTGCACTAGATTCACCTGGAGGAGGAGGTGACGAAGTGAACCAAGAAGAGAAAAAGGAAGAAGACAAGAAGGAACATGGCGAAGTGACACCGCCTAAGGATCCCCTCACAGAGGCTGATACATCCAAGAAAATAATTTTTTCCCCAAAGAAACCCTCAGCGCGAAAGAAGGCACGAGCCAATTATCCCCAGTCACAGACTATGCTTATAGTGGATGACATTAACCTCATCATCATCTATGTAGCAAACACTTCGGAGGATATTCTGCAAAAAAACAAAGCAAAACAGGAGACAATGTACGACAGGATTGAGGCAGAGCTGAAAGGGGTACAACAAGCCCTCTACTCGAGCCACGCAGTGTCTACTGCGCCATCATCATCTGAAGGAATAGAAGTGGGAGATGAGCCTACCCAACTACGTCGATTAGCGGATGTGACAGAGGCTCACCTTCGTCGTGTACATGAAGAAAAAGAGCAGGCCACAGAGGCCTTGAAGCAAGCAAAGGAGGAAGCCCTAGAGCAACATCGACTTGTGAAGCAAGAGAAAGATGACCTCCAGACGAAGTTTGCAGAGGAAAGAGAGCAGATCCAGAAAGAAAAAGAGCAGCTTCTCGCAAATCAAATGGGAGTTAAAGAAGCAATCACTCGATCACTTTGCTCTGTGTTGGGCCTAGCATAGATGGAAGAAGAGATAGTGGAGAGCCAAGTGGAGAAGCTCACTGAAGCTATTCAACAACTTCAAGCAAGAGTGGAAGAACTAGAACTACAAACAGTTCCAAGCATTCCGCAAGAAGTGCAAGATCAGAGGGAACAAACTTCCAGGAGCACAGTCGAAAGAATCAAGTCACTGGCTTTAGAGTGCAAGAAACTACATAACCAAAGTGCACGGAATTATGAGCACCTTGCAGAAGACCCGGAACTGAGGACATTGTAGTCACAGCTCCAGGAGGCGAAGCAACAGGCATCGATGGTACAAGCACTGTTGAAGCTACTGTCAGTAGTAGATAAGATGAAAAGGTCACAGGAAGTACACCCAGTTCAGCAACAGGTAAATACCATCTAGAGTAGAGTCATGGAAGTGACCTAGAGACTCCAGCCGGTGCAGGACGAAGCCTACACACTTTTTGAAGAGATCAAAGGACAAGGTGCAGAGCTAGAAAAAGTGGTCACCACGGTGGAATGGCGCTGGGAAGTACATGTCACCGAGAAATTCATCCAGGAGTTTGTCAAACAAGAGGCTCTAGCAAAGCAGCTAGTCGAGGCAGCTCGAGGCCTTCAAAGCAGAATTTCCCAGATCATAGTGACTTGGGACGAGTCACATGTGAGTTTTGGGGGCCTGTTGGCCCTTGACCAAGTTTTGGATAACCTTGGTCATGTTTGACCATTTTTGGGGACTTCGGTAGGCTAGTCGAAGATGAAGCACCCAGGCGAAGTGGAGATAGTGGGATCTCGCTCCCTTTTGTAGGATTTTTGGGTTTTAGGATTTATGTAACGGGTATGGGATGTCGTCCCATGGGTCTTACCCATGTTTAGGCCCTTTTTGTAAAGTATAAATGATTATTTGGGCGATGTAAGAAAGAGTCAGTTGTAAACTGATGGCTAAGTGCTAGAAGCAGGCTTTGTGCATACTGTGTTGGGAACTTGTAGAGCTAAGTGCAAGTGATTGTAATAATCCTATGTGCTATACCTAGCTCAGGGAAGGAGGATCTGGTGAGGTGAGCGGAGATCTCCTATCCTATGCGGAGTGGGTTTTGTGGCTCTGTGCATGTAAGAAGATTGGTAGAAGATAATAAAGAAGAATAAGATTTGGTGGACGTAGCCCCACACTGGGGTGAACCACATATATCATGTGTTATGCGCTTTGTGCTATAATGTCTTGTATTTTCTTAGTGCATTGTTATGATATATAGATCTATGAATGCTTAGTTCTTGTGCTCTGAATGAATGCTAGATCAGCTTTGATGCTATGTGTTGAATGGTTATATATGCTTAGATCTTGAATAATACTGCGATGTTCTATAACAAGGGTTTTAACCTGCGATGTGAATACAAAGGTTAAAGACTAATGAATGTTATTGGTTAAGTGCTCTGTTAAATATTGTAATCACAGATCTGTGTCCCAGCTAGGTTGTAGACACTTGAGTCCTGCAACCCCCCCTGCATCTACCTCGGGTGAGACTTCATCTGCTTCACAGGTGTTGCCGAAAAGGCCAGTAGTTAGGGTTTTGTTGGTGCATTGTTGAAGCGTTGAACCCTGGGTCTGCCCCTGTGCCAACAATAACTGTATTCAAATTGTGTTTAGTGGAGTTGAATGTTACAATACCATCCTCCATAATGACTTTATGTCCTACTTGGCGAATCATGACCAAGGACAACAAATCTTGCTTGAATGTTGGTACATACCAAACATTCAAAATCATTTTCTCTCCAGTGCCGGGAAGAGAAAATTTTACTGTACATTTTCCATGAGGAGTGTGTGTCATATGATCTTCTAGAAAGATTGAATTAAGTGAACACTATTGAAATGTCCAAAAGAATTCACGTTGTAAATTCATATGTTGTGTAGATCCTGAATCGAGTAGCCAAGCATATTCATAATCACTTTTAAAAGAATAAGTGGAAACCTGCAAGGCGGTTGATCTGGAATTTTGAAGTGTAGTGAAGACATATTCAGAAGCATCATATTCTTGATCATTAGCAACGAAGTTGAATGTTGTTGAAACTTTGAAATTTTTTCAATATGAGTTCTAAAAATTTCAGCATAATGGCCAACTTTGTTGCATCGTTGACAAAAAACTTGATTGAAGTCTCTGCCTCGACCAGATTGATTGTTACAATTCAAAGGCCTTTCTGATTGACTTCTCCTAAAGTTGTTTGAAGCTTGTTGAAAATCATTTTTTCCTTGTCCTTGATTTTTTCCTCTGTCGTGACTTTGTCCTTTACCTTGGCTTTTTTCTCTGCCAAGATTGTTCCCTCTTCCTTAACTACGACCACGATTGTTCCATCTACCTTGACTATGTGTTATGTTATTCACTTGAGTTTCTCTTCCTCTGGAACTTTCAGTTGAAGATTTACTGGTACTAGCTTCGGAAAAGAAGACATCTTCTCCAACCTGTTTCTTCTTTCTGAAAGTTTTATCATGTTGAGATAACATTTCACTCAATTGATCAAAAGTTAGCTTCTCTAGCTTTCCATTCAACTGTAAAGTTTCCAATAAATGTGTATATGAAGATGGAAATCCAACAATCAAAATAGTTGTCATGAATATGTCTTCTGCATGTTGCAATCTTGCCTTTGATATCTCCTGCTTTATGTTTTTTAATCTAGAAATATACTCAAGTACATCTCCCCCTTCTTTCAGTTTTTGTTGAAGAAAATTCAATTGAATATCCACTTTCTTTGTGGCTAGTTGTGTATCAAACAAATCTTTAAAGGTTTTCCAAGCAGACCATGCATCTGAAGCATTTTCAATATGGACACACAATTCATCATTTACAGAGGATTTTATTAAAGCTAATTCCTTTGCATCTTTAAGCTCTCATTTGGCCAGTGATCCAGCATCAGTTGGTTTATTTGGTTTAACATCACCATTACATACACCATACCATAGTTCATTATAAATGAATGTGCTTTCCATGTGTCTTTTCCATGCCTTATAGTTCTTTCAGTCTACGAGTTTGTTAGACTCAGAAAATAAGTTTACCAATTTGGACATTTTAAAGATAAATTTATACACCAAAAAGGATCATGCACCACACAAAAAAGAAGATGAAAGAAACACATTATGCATTGCACTGCAAAAAGATGATCTATCGAGGCTTGGCCTTGACCCTCGTATAGTCGTTTGAGAAGAAGAGTGATTGAGTTGTGTACTTGGCTCTAGTCAACTCTTGAAAAAAATTGATACAATTTGCTTAAAATTTTCAAATTTTGACTCCTTATCACTCCTTATTTTTCCATAACCAAGAAAGAAATAAAATTACAATGTTTTTCTCTTGCATTCACTGCTAATCCCCCCTCAAAGTAAAAAATTACTTTGATTTAACAAAATACATAAAAATAAAAAATCTCTAATAATTCTCACTTTACAATCCTCCAAAAAAAAAATAGTTCCATATGCTTAATATGCCCCTTTTTTAAGTAAAAAACTTCAAATTACATTGAATTACAAAATATACTCTTGCCATCCCTTTAAAAGTACAAAAAATCTCTCCCTTTAATTTAAAATACAAAATGTCGTCTCTTTGAATATGTTTACAAAAGCAAAACAATATCTCTCTTTATGATGCCAAAATAATAATAATAATAAATCTATTTAAAATTGGCATTTAAATTGGATACATGTCAATCATGTAGAAGTTTCCTTGATTTCTGTGAAAATAATAATAATAATAATAATAATAATAATGGATCTCATTCAATATTGATGGACTCCATTCCAAGTATATCGTATTCACATGTAGGCTCTAACAAAATTGCAATGGAGGTCACATCCACGCAACTTCAGCTTCCACGCAGATCTTCAAAAAAAAAACCTTGAAATAGAGGAAATATGCATACGTCTTGTTATAAAGATGGATCTCCTGTAGAATGAAGGATGATCTATCAACAATCTCATCAGTCACAACTCGTTTTGCAGGCTGCAACACACAGCGATGTGATAGCAAACTATGAACAACTTCACACGTGGCCTTCAGAAACTCACGGTCGACCTTCACAAATGTTGAATGATGGATCAATGGGTGTATTATCAAACTTTGCTATGCCTTCATCTATTATCACTTCATCTTATGGACACAGTGGTGATCATACCAATGATGTCACCAGAAGATTTTGATAAACTATTTAATGATTGTTTACAAGATCTGTTTCTAAGCTAAGGAGAGCTCTCAATTCTTGATAGATCATATAGTTTTGGAAATGAATTTATGTACTTAAAACGACAAAGTACCAAATAAGAGAAGAATCCATACCAATCGAAAATGAAAAACAGTGAAGTACAATGGAGGCGAAAGAAGTTGATCGAACAGTGGTGCAAGATGGTGAAGATCATTGAGAATATTGTTAATACAATGAGTACTGATCAGGAACAATTCTTGGCTCAAACCGAGGAATAGAATATGAGGAAAGAGCGTGGGAAAAACAGATGCGGTGAGCGTAAACAACAGGTGCGCAAGAGATGGATTGTCAATTTTGTGAGGTCAAGAACAAATTACAAAACTTGAGGCAAACACACCAATATGGATAGAATTTGACGTGGATAGTAGACCTGGATCTGCTTATTTTATTGTCTTGATAGAGATCTCGATCAAGATAATCCCTTCAATCATGTAAGAGTTTTGGGTGTTGGCCAATCAAGTATGGATTGGATTTTTTCCTAGTGTACATGTACCCCCTTTTCTCCAATAATATTTCCCAAATAAAGGACTTCATTCATCCCAAACTCACATTTTGATTCCTTAGCATACAAGGACTATTCTTCCATGATGCTTGAGTTTTTATCTACATGCTTGAGATGAGCCTCCCATGTTTTACTATAGATCAGTGAGTCATCAAGGAAAACTAGTAGAAACTTCCTCAACTGCTTGTTGAATGCATGATTCGTACATGACTTGAAAGTGGTTGGTGCATTGGTCAATCCAAAAGGTATAACAAAGAACTCATAACAGCCATAGTGACATCTGAAAGTTGTCTTGGGAACATCTTGTTCCCTCATATTGATTTGATGATACCCAGAGCACAAATCAATCTTGGTGAAGTAGATTGTGCCATGCAACTCATCCAATAACTTATCTATATGAGGGATAGGATACTTGTTCTTTATGGTATTTTTGTTTAAGGTCATGTAATCAATGCACATACGCATAGTACTATCTTTCTTTTTCACCAATACCAAAGAATATGCAAATGGGCTAGAGCTTGGCCTAATGTGGCCCATGTCCAATAACTCTTTGATATTTTTTTCAATATCATCCTTGTGTTTCTTAGGATGTCTATATGGGGTGGTGATGACTAGTTTTACGTCGTCCTCCAACTCTATGATGTGCTTAAACCCTCTATCCAGTGGTTTCCCTGATGGAATAGGCTCAAAGACTTTGTTGTGATTATCAATTATTCTTTGTATGTCATGGCAGT
>SNQJ01S0091289.1:15654-48416 GCA_010110895.2 Picea sitchensis | reverse complement strand
GGGCCAAGTGACCTAGAATATGTTTTTAAGGAAGCTACTTGGAGAGTATAAATAAGAGGCAAGACTCTCTCATTTGAATCACACTTGAGCATATTGAATATCTATAGGTTTCTGAGGTTTAAAAATGATATCTAAGCCGAAATTATGATGAAAGTGAAGAAAAGAAGGTCGAAATGCAAGGAAGGATAAATTCTTTTGATGGTGCTTTCTAAGGTATGCCATTTTCAGGTCATCTCACCATTTTCGCTATAAATTTTCTTCTATAATGATTCAGATCTTGAAATTTCTATGAAAGTGAGAAACCATATCCAAGTATCTGTGGTTCAAAATTTGTCTTGTGGGTCGTTGTATTTTTGGATTTACACTCTGTGGAAAATAGGGTTTGTGGCCAGTCCTGAAACTAGTCAAAATCAGGTGTTTCGGGTAAAAACGTCATAACTTCTTCATAACAGATCCAAATTCAGTGAGAACAAATGTTTTGGTTAGGGTACAGTCTGTAGTATTTTTTTTAATAGTTTCAGATCATTTCATCAAACATTTTTTGTGGGGCACTCTCTACAAGGTCACTCTCTAGAATAAGCCAGAATTCAGAAAGGTGTGTCGTTTTTTCTATAACTCCTTTTCTGAGAGGTTCCAAGTAGTCCCACTTGGAATAATTGCATAAAACACACTGAAGAACATTGTATATCAGTTTCATATCTTTATACATTACAGGTTCAAAGTTATGATTACTTCAAGTTAGGGTTGTTGACTAATCCAAAACTAGGCATGTGAGACTAAAAACAAGTATGATGAAAATGCTAGTATTTTGTTTTTAAAAGTTAAAAACAAGTATGATGAAAATGATAAGTAGCATTTTGTTTTTAAAAGTTAAGTAAAGGTTTGAAGGAATGCGATCATATACACTGTGCCTCATTAGCTGTAGCTACAAATTAGATTTGGATGATGAAATTGATGAGGGTTTTTTGAGTACATGGTTGAGACAATGTTGAGACAGGTAGTTGATGAGCTGGTACATACATGTGAAGTCTATAGTTGATGATGTTGGTACATATTCAACAGTCAAGGTTGATGAGTAGTTGACACATGATTGATACATACTTGGTACATGGTTACACCCTTTATGGTACAAAGTTGATGTGTTGGTGCATGGTTGATGCACTTGTTGATTACAGGTTGGTGCATGGTTGATGCACTTGTTTATGGTACAGGTTGATTACAGGTCGGTGCATGGTTGATGCACTTGCTTATGGTACAGGTTGATTACAGGTTGATGCATGGTTGATGCACTTGTTTATGGTACAGGTTGATGCATGGTTGATGCATGGTTCAGATTTATTGGTATAGGTTTACAGCGGTATATCTCACAGTGATAGTGTGACAGTGGTTCCACCATTCTACTTCTACTTTAGGGTGGCAGGACAGGGCAAGGACAGGTGGTTGTAGCCACCTTCCGGTTGTAGCCAGAGAACATTGGGGGTTGTAGCCTCCTTTTGGTTGTAGCCAAAGATTTGGGGAGTTGGAGCTTCCCTCAGGTTGTAGCCTGAGAAACTAGGGGGTTGGAGCCTCCTTCCAGTTGCAGTTGGAAAACAAAGGAAGTTGGTACTTCCGATGAATGTAATTCTTCAAGACATATGAGAAAAAGCCTTCCGTGGTTTTTTCCCGATTTGGGTTTCCACGTAAAACACTGGTGTACTGTGTATGTGTATGATTGTTCATTTGTTCATTGCTTATTTACTCTACAGTTATTGGATAATAATGATTCATTGATATAGCACTTGGATTATATGGTTAAAAGGGATTAAATTTCTCTATTACTGATTCACCCCCCCTCTCAGTAATCCAACATCTTTAATCATAGAAAGGAAAATGAAAACAACTAAGTGAAGCTTAACTGTTGTACATGTTCATCAAAGCACTAAATATGGACTAAAGAAAATTGAATGAAACAACTAGCTTGACATCAATAACAAGTGTGTAGTATTCTAGCAATATAGATGCAATATGCTCACCAACATCCCTCATTAAGATTAACTTAGGCAAGTATATGACAATATAAATGGGTCCCGACAAATGTATATCCATGTTAGGTACCCATGTACAAAAGAATCCACACAAAAATAAGGAAAGGGAAACCCCCCCCCAAGAGGATAGAACAAAGAAGGCTAGGTAACCTGCTTAGCGGATGAAGCCTGCCACACTCCCAATAGAGCTTGTAAATGAATGAACTTCCCCTCTATAAATTTTTTGGTGAAAATGTTGGTAATGTTCTTTTTATTCAAATAGTATCCAAGATCAATTACATTCCCATGAATGAACTCTTGAATGAAGTGCATATGAATATCAATGCGCTTCATTCACTACCAACAAATTGGACCTCACGAGATCTGAATGGTACTTTGATTGTCACAAAAAATGACATATGGTTAGTATTACTAAATACCAAACTTAGTGTGAATGTACTTCAACTAGATATCCTCATTCATTGTATTCACATCTCCTCAATACTCTACCTTTGTGGTTGATAGATAAATGGAAGACTACTTCTTGTTTGACCAATAAATAGGACTAGAACCAAGAGAGAAGAGGTAAGTTGAAGTGGAATTGCGATCTATAGCATAACCAACCTAATCATAATTGTTGTAACCCACTAAATAAATATCACATACTACTATATAATGTATCCCAAATATATGTGTTCCATGAATATAGTGAAGAATCAACTTCATTTCCTTCCAATGTACTTTGTGGGGTAGCATAAATCTAGACACAACACCCACATCATAAGAAATGGCATGCCTAGTGTAAGTGATACAAGTAAGACTCCCAACCAATTGTCTATATCGAGTTCTTTCAACCAAAGGTGAGAAGAAGGAAACCTTGAGTTTGACACCAAAGAGGAAGGGAGACGTAGTATGATTGCAACCATCCATCTAAAAATGTGAGAACTGATCTTGAGCATATTTGGACTACGTCATAGTGATCCTAGAATAATATTGAGCAATATCAATTCTAAGGAAGTAGTGTAGTAGACCCAAATCACTCATTGAAAACCCATGATGCAAGGAAACCTTCGTAGTAGCAATATATTCCTGTGAACTTCCTATAATCAACAAATCATCTACATACAAGACAACGAACAAGACTGAGTCATCCTGTCATAGAATGTACACAGAGAAGAATTTGGTTATGTATTTTAGATTCAGTGTTATTGAATTCCCCAGGAGAAGTTACAATAAAGGAATTATGGGATAAGTTTGGGACTTTGTATCATTCCTTTGAAATAATTTGTATCGGTTATTGCACAATTTGTAATTTTCAAAATACCAATATAAGTAGGTGAAATTGGCATAACAACAAGATATCCCACCACTGTCACCTCAGTGAGAAATCCCCTCTTTTAGGGATGGATGGAGATCCAACCCATGAGAGGCGTACATAGTGACCTAAAGGAATAGGTAAGCTAAGGATATGGTTAAGATATACCACCCTCTCACTTTTCACCTAGGTGAAGAATGTCTATGTCTGAGAAATTGAGGCAAAGAAGAGTAATCAGTGTACTTTCTTGGAACAAGAACAATATAACATATATATAGAAATTTCCATGTACAAGAATGATAATAAGACCTCAATATACAATAGACAATCAAAATATATGTTGGATGATATGAAATTGCATCAAGTTATCAGTTTATAACAACAATTGATCTTTTTAACAACCACAAGAATTATGACTCTGAATAGCATGAAAGTATAATGAAAACTTAGCATATATTCCATAGATCAATTAGAACTTTCTAAGAGAAATGTTTTAGATGGCTATAGCAATGTTTTGTAACAACAACAACAAAATTAGTAAATTTGGCTAAGATATGGTTAGTAAAAGTTAGTAAAAGCTTGAGAGAATGAAGTTTGAGTGTTTGTTTGACCAATCCTTCACAAGAGCAATTAAAATTGGTTCCTTTTGGGCTTATGGATTCAATTACAATAGCAAAAATATCTTGGAAAAATAAATCATAATAATGGTCTAAGGATGGAGAGATAAAGTCTTGAGGTGTTGGCACTTCAAGGCCTCAAGTTCTAAGTCTCAAAGATGGAATTTTAGCTAGAGTGAAAGCTATTTTGGGCTATAGCGAATTCCTCTTCTCCTTGGACACTTAAAATATATATTTCCAACTAGTTCTAGAAAAAAAATTCTAAAGTGATAACACTTTAGGGCTTTAGAAGCCTATCTAGACAAGATCTTCTTAGCAATTTGACAAGTGGAAAAAAGCTAAAGAGAGGAAGAATCACTTTGTGTCCCTCTCCTAGGTTTTAAGAGAAATAAATTTCATAATCTTAAACATTAACAAGTAGAAATATACCACAACATTTATAGCATAAAAAAATTGCAGAGTTTTTAGTTACTTCAGCAAGAATAATCAAGCATAAACCCTAGTTGAAGACTTTCCACCACAAAAAATAGCCAAGAGACATCACAAAACAACTTCTCTAATAGGTGCACACTAGTTCAAAAGACCAATAGCCCAAGTGTAGTGAAAATCTCAGTCCTACTCTCATATTAGAGGAAGAGTTATGATGTAAAAATGAATTGAGGATATTCATATTTATATGGGAAATCCTATCCTATTTAATCCAAAAGTTGTGTCTTTTCAAAAAAATAATCCTACTTCTTAATTTGCTCATTTAAAATTACATAATCCCAAATTTACATAAAATAACCCTAAAAAGGGTGACATCATCCCCTCTAGAGTGACGTTAGGCTCCAAGAAGGTGATGTTGAGGTTGCTCAGTGGAATGTTGGGCCTCCAAAGGCTAATAACCATGTCACATGTGCCAAAATGTTATGTCATACCCTCCTTCCATATGATATTCATCAAACCCTAGCCTTCTTCATGGTGAAGTCATAGGCTAGGTGGAGTGACATCCAAGCCTTCAAAGGCTACCGTCGAAGTGGGAGAAGGTGGGAACTCTCTATCTAGGCCTACTAGAGTGCCTTCAAAGTAAATGACCTCTTGTGCAATGGTGATCACCATCCCGCCCCAGATGTGGGGTCTTTGCATCCATCCTTGGGCTCCAAATCCACATGAAGGTCTGAATAAGTCATCTCCTCATGAATACATGTGCATCAGGAAAGGTCATGGAAATACAAATAGGTACGTCATCCAAGGGTCCATAATTCATAAGAATCATGCTAACTAAGCCACATCTAATAATAGAACCACCCGAACATGTGCATCGAACCCCCCTTTTAAAACTAAACAAATTCTCAAAGACTTTATACAATTTTTCAAATTTAGGTATGGGAGGGGTGTCAAGGAATCTTATTGGGCCAGTCAGTCCCCAAGTTAAAGGTTTTTCCCAAAGGAAGCCTATCTAAACCATGTGTGAGTATGAGGTGGAGTGGGGTAAAACCTATGGGCATGGGGTTCATGACATACAAGGGTTTGTATTGTCTCATTTATGGGTGCCATTATAGAGGGTGTCTTGCATATTTGTTTTCAATGCAACCTTTTTCCAAGCCCACTTATTTCCATTAATTAATTAAGGTCCAAAAAAATTGGGTACTATTAAACATGGAAAGAAAAGAGTACCACAATGTCACTCCAAGATAGAGGTACACAAAGTGCCATATGCATGGTAAGAAAGGGGCATTGTATACGTGTACACACCTCAACAAATGGTACATCTATATAATAATATTTATTTTTTGCAGGTCTTTCAATTATTTTAGGAGAAATGTTTCATCGTTCTCAAGACCTCTTGGGTGAGAATATAGAAGGTTATGATTTGGATTTTATATTTTTCTAGCTACATTTCCCTCTGGGCCTTTAGCCCTTTCTTCCCATGAAATGAGGTACAATCCCTTCTTGGGCCAGTACACCTGAAAATCCAAAAATACGAGGAGATAAAATGGAATAAGTATGGAAAGTGTTAAGTATGACCAGGAATGGTATGATGACCCTTCAAGGAACCCCCCTATTCCTGAGGGTGACCAACTTACTATGAAGGAATGACACCCACCAAGGTTAAATAAGGAAAAGAGTATAATTTCCAAGAAAATGTTTTGTAATCAAGAAAGAATTTTTGGAAACATGTTCAAATGATTCAATTATTAGGGTGACACTTACCATGATACTAGACTTATCACCTCATGAAGCAAGACCTGTTGTCCTCTGGGGCCAGTTCAGTGTGATGGATGTTGCTATGTTGCTGGTGATGTATGGTGGTGCATCAATGAATAGGAGAGGCCCTGTAGGGCTATGCTAGTCATTCTGGCTCTCAACACTCCATGTCTACTACCTATAGGCCTCGGGACATGATCTCCATAGTTACCCTAGAATGAGAGGGTAAAATCAAGCTCCTAATCAGGGACATTTGGTCACTGTAGAGCACATGAGAACCTTAAGATATCTGGTACGACATGTTCCTACACACTCAATGAAAATGTTATAGTACCTATGGTGACGCTATCACCCCTTGTTCTTATGAAAAATTATCAAAATCCAAAAGTACGTGATGAAAATAATTTTCTATTCTAACATGTCAATGAAAGCATGTAAATATGATATAGCAATAATGAAAATGCCTACCTACCTACCTATCTAATCTAGGTTAGTATAAATTCTAGGTATACTCATATAACCAGTACAACAATTCTAGCATTGTATCACAACACCTACCTTTGTTCTTCATCGTAAACCAATGCAAGCATAATTCAAGCACAAAAGTAACATGAGTTACACCATGTAGCATATCATAACTAATCAAAAAATATAACTCATGGAAGTGGGAGGGAGGGATCAAATCATGCCAAGGAATACATCCATAAGAATGCTCAATCCATTTCTGAAAAGGGTCGTGAAAGGGCGAGGACTAGAGAGGCTAACTCAAAGAGCCTGAGGGTTGACTACCTTAGACCTCATCACTTCTCGAAGTCTGAGAAGGGATGAAAAAAATATACAGGACGATTGAAAACTTTCTAGGGGAAAGTTGAAAGACTAAGATATAAAACTTCTTCTTAAAGAATTCAAAACTACCCTTAAATTCTAATAAAAGGATTTTCCCTACAAAGAACTTGAGACAAGGAACATGTTTCCCAGTTGCATCCTTAGTGACATAGCAATATGGAGGAACAACAGAAGGCTGGAAAATATCATCATGGAGTTCATGTCTCGAGAAAACTGTGTCCTTACCATCATCAAAATCACAAAACAACAGTGGTTCAAAATATTCTCCGTAGAGAAAATCCAAGAACTCATGAGGACATGTACCAAATCCTCAAGGTATGACCTGGAATATTTGTGAGAATGTTGTGGTAAGTCATCCTTGGGTGGTTGGAACAAGTCCTTGATTATGTCATCTTCATATTGACAAATGCCTAAATCAATAGTAATCACACATGGTTGTTGTAAAGTCAATAATTGAAAATGACCTTCAATGTCATAAATGGGATCTTTGTCATTGAAAATCACATCCCATTTACATATCCCAACATGTATGAACTCATCAATATTATTAATCACATCATCACCTTCATCATAACATGAAGGATCTAGTACATCCAAGGGTTACTCCAATACTTCCTCACTTTATGAATCATAGAAAAGAGCATCATCAAGGTCTTGTAAAGGGAAATGACCTACCATGTTCTCTTCTTCTTGTATAGGAGAAATGGAAGAATCTTAGATGACTTCATCAAATGGAGGAGTAAACACCATCACCTCGTCTTGATGACTCACCTCTCAAGGATATTCAATTGATACTTTGTTGTCTTCAGTACAATCATATGGTAGTTCTTTCCCCCCTTGGTAAGTTTCTTCCTCTTTCACGTCATAGAGCACATCAAGGTCTTCTTGAATGCTCCACCTATCAAGAAAGATATTTCCAAATTCATCCATTCTCTTGATGATTTTTTTAGGAAGACCTTTAAACCATATTTTAGCATTGTCATGAAGAGTGATTGCGAAAAGTCTCATCACCAAATCTTCAGCATCTTGATACACAGGAAAAATTCAAAGAAGTCCTCGAAAATATGCATGTGTTCCTTGGCAGTAGTCTCATCATTACAGATGAACTTGGGGAGCCATGACCTTGTGTTCTTGGGAATCATTTGTTGAGGATACCTTGGGATCTCACTTGTAACGTCCCTCCGTTACGACATCAAAATGTAAATTTTACGAGTAAAATATCTCTTTGGCTAGGGGTAAACCACAACAGATGGAAATGACTGCAAAAATCAACTCTAATCTCAGATATGCTATATAAAAAAATATGCTAGCAAGACAAGATAAAAGGCCTACCTCGTCTAGACGTTCGATGAAGTCCACTGTTGAGCACTTGACTCAAAGAAATACACTTGCAACTTGTCCTCAACAACAAAGAAACACAAACATATGGTGATAATATATAAAGTTAGCACATTCAATAGAATAATCCATCAACATTCATAACAAATACACCCATGGAATAACAATTCAAATATTTTCAAGATATTAATTGGACAAGAAAAAATTATTTCTATTAAGATGTATCAGCAAAAGTGAATGAATTACAAACTTCCGTGTCGGCATGGTTCAAAACCAAGAAACTAAGTCCCTTCTAGCCAGGCCTCCACCAAAGGCAAGCTCATATAAGAGAGACAATGAGGTTCTCAATCATGTAGGGAAGAGCTTGGGGGCTGAACAATGTGTTGAGACTTAAAAGGACAAAGGGATGCAAACTCAATACGAAGTGAACAATTTATCCAGAGTAATGTTTCTCTCAAAGTTGAATTCTTCTCCCCTTTTCCATATCTTGGATTTGGCTCATTTATAGCCTTCAAGTGGAACTGAAGGGTCGATTTAGAACATTTCTAGTATATGGAAGGTCAAGGATCATGGATCTCGTGATGTGACATGGAAACCCGACACCATTTTTTTAATTTTGGGCACACAACCCGACGTACGTAGGTTGTAGTGGTGCAACCTGAGTATACGCATGTTGTACAATATTTAGGGTGCATATATGTGGAAAAATAATGTTTTTAGCTCTGGAATTTGCAAAAAGGGACTTCAATACTGCATAGGGAAATAGAAAAAGGCCTTCTAAGCAAATTTGCATAAGGTGAGGCAAATCTTGTTATAACAGATTCCCCCTAATGTGTGAGGTCATAGGAGTATCTGTGATGGACGAAATAAATCATAATACCCAGAAGTGGAGTAATGGAGACCTAGCTGGATGAACTAGTTTCTCCTAAGAATATTACAATCTGCACTGACTTTGCACACATGGCTACCAATTTGAATTACACTGTAGATCCATGTGAAAATATACCAATAGTTTTTCATGGCCATGAATAGGCAATACAAAGGTGGCAACAACCAAAGGTTGTCATAGTCACGAACAAGGCCTAGTAAAACCAGTCTTAAAATCAATCTAAAGATATATGTCTACAATGGAGTACAATCTGATCTCCCATGATCACTGAAGTCACATAGGTATTGGTCCAATGAAAGATAGCAACAACTCAGGAAAGTTGCGACTATGAACTGATGTCTTCAAGTCTTTTGCACAATCCGCCAAAGGTACAAGTCTACATCGTGTGAATAAAGGAGTTGAGGTCGAACACAATGAGACTTCATTTGATTACAGGTCATTAAGGTATACCATTAACAAACGCGAGATATCCTACCGATAATGAAATTAGGTATCAAGGAACCGAGTCCATTCTTACAAGTGTGAATAGAGGTGTCAGGGTCAAACACTTGAAGAATCCATCGATCAAGAGATATTGATGTATTCCCAACTATCGATGGTGAGAGAACCTACCACTAATGACTGCAAGCCTCTAGGTACTCATAGGACTCTAGGTCTCGTCTCCAGAATAGATGAGCTGAAGTTGATGGAAGGAGACCCACTGAAAGGAGAGCATTTAGGCATATCTCATCATTCATCAAGAGGTACAAAGAAGGATCTTGATGATTTGGAGGAAATCAAACGAAGAACATGTTCACAAACCAACTACCTTGTGCGTCTTTCACGTGTGCCAAATGCAAGCGATACATGAAAAATACCCTATGAATAGAAGCCAATAAAGAAAACTGCTGACAAAGGAGAGGAAATGACCAATAAGGATAATGGCATCCAAGACACTGCATGAATTCCAATGTGTGAATATATTTATTGTCGTCAAACACAAGGGAGACCACCCAGTCAACGACCAATGATGAAATGTCGACTGTTGGGTTCAAGGTTACCTACCAATCATGAAAGTAGGACCAGGGTGCACGATACGAATACAACTTCATGTAATTCTAAGACACACTGAGGGTATGTCCGACATGAAAAGTCAAGATTTATGAGGAATGGCCAACACACATTGATAGACATCCTTTGAACAAGAGCATGAGACATATTGAAGACTCGTGCATCATAGACTCGATGATGAAACTTTGAGATGCAAGAGGCATCATTCAAACTCTCCATAGGGACTGGAAGAGTAACCAGCCAAGGGAGTAAACTCTCTGTAATGAGCTTAGCTTCCTAAGGTCATGCTAAACCCAAAATTTTGATGACAAGTGAACTCTAAAATTTTGTGCTTTGTTCAAAGACGACACGACTACTGCCAATATAAGATAATATTTTTTTCTCGGATATATTTTTTTGCTTTTTCATAGTCAAATGAATGCTATGATACAGAGGAGGAAATGAGTGTCGCAAGTAAAAAATATAGTTCCAGCAATGGAACATACCTATGCTCAATGCAAGGGGGTGCATACGGGATATAGAGACTTGGGGGAATGTTTCCTCATGGGTATAGGGTGTCAATATGCAAAGGATATAAACAAGGCTCTACTTGGCTGGTGATGCAAATTGCTGAGGTGATAGGATTATAATGAAAAAGTGAGGACCGACAATAGGCTCAATACTTCAAGTGAGAGAATGAGATGAAATTAGAACTTAATGCTAAAAATGTCTTTTTTCGTAATCTTAGTCTACTTGGTTTGAAAAAAGTGTAAAATTTTGCCAAATAGATGTCCTTTCAAATCCAATTTATGAGTGTGAAAGAGACAAGTTCACTCAGCAATGTTTTTTGTGTTTTGAGGGAGTCGAAAAAAAGCTTAACCAAGAATCACAACCTTTCAAATCCAATTAATGAGTGTGAAAGAGAAAAGTTCACTTGTAAATATTTTTTCTTTTTGAGGGAGTCGGAAAAGAGCTTAAATCGGACTCATTGGGAGATTTCTAGGCAGCATGCCATGGGGGAGGCCAGGGCTCCCGTGTAGGACTTATGTGATAGGTCAGCAACTTACGAAGAGTTGACACAAGCTTGGGAAAACCCAGAGCTTTCCAAGTAGAGGTAGATAAAATACTTGCGGAGGTTACCTTCCCAAAGATGTATCAAATTATTCCTCTCACTTGAAAGGGCATAGGTGAAGGAATTTGATACCCTACAAGACCATCCCAGTCAAAGGGAACCTCTCTAGGACTTGGAGGGAGAGAACTCGGAGAGAGTAAAAGTCACCCTTGTTTAGAAGTTGTGGGACTAGAAATGTAAATGACATGGTCGGAAGACGTTCCACTCTCCAAAACGGGAGTGGGGACGGGTGAATATTTCATCGACAATATCACCTCCTTAAACTTGTCACTCTTCAAGAGAAGAGTGGGATCGACCGAAGATTGCATCGATCACTTATTCGACTGTTGGTTGAATAGAATGCCAGACAACAAGGTAAAGAGATGCATAACCCCCTAAAGGAATATGGGTGTCAGTTGAAGATTGCATCGGCATGACCACTGGTTGAACATGATGTAAGACAACAAGATCAAGAGGTGCATCACCCCCTAAAGGAAGAGGGGCATCAACCAAATATTGCATCGGCATGACTGTTGTATCAACCAGAGAATATTGGGAAAGAAAAGATGACTTAGAACCCGAAAGGCCTCCAGGTAAGGACCACACTTCTAGTATCCCAGCTGTAGTAGGGAATAAACAAGTAAGGTGATCTCCTTCGTGAATCCTACAAAGGAACTTGGGCTTACATCTTACACATATAGATTTCTCAATCATAGGAACGCCCCTAGCATCACTCATAGTGGCTGGAGACATGTTCTCGGTGTGACTAGCATAGGCTAGTGATCCATCTCTTACATGATGCATAGAGGTTGGAGATGCGATGGAAAGATGACTCAAGGAGACTAGAGTGGTTCCCCCAACATGAATTACAGGGGTTGGTTGTTGGTCTTCAACATGGTTCGCAGAGGTTGTTGACCAATCTCCAACATGACTAGTAGAGGTTTGTAATAAAATTCCACTATGACTTGCAGTGACAAGACCGATGGCAGTGATTGGAATTTGAGACCAAGGTCTCGGGAAATATTGGTTTTGAGAATTTGTAGTCCATGGAGGATTATGGTCTCCACCCTATCCCTTCCTAGCAGGGTTGTATCCTCCTTTCAAATGATCCATAGAGGCTTGTAAGGGCATCATCACCAAAGCAGATGTCCGTGAAGAGAGAAAGGCGTGACATGGGTTATTCAGTTGAGGATATACATTGCCCCTAGATGAAGGGCTTCCGTGAAGGGGGTAGATTGTACCATAAAAATGACTTCCTCCATATGAAATATTAGAGGATGGATGGAGGTCCGTCATGCGAAAATTGTTCGTAGGAACTGACATAGTGAACGAGGGATATATGGACGGGGCGTAATAAGAAGAATAACTACCCATTGGAGCATTTTCTCCTGAAAAAGAGAGACTAGGATTGGATCCATAAGAGGGGAGATTCCAACCTCCCACTTTGAGAGTTAGTTGGGGGATATGAATCCTATCAAATGATGATATAGACAATGAAGCCATTGTGCCCCCGGGTGTATGCAGAGGCATATTAAGAGGGAAATGATTAGAGACCCAAGGTGTTTACTGAGTATCATGGTTATTTATACCATTATAAAACACAGACGTATTTGTCCCCGTAAAATGAGTGAATGTCATGGGGGAGGTAGCACTAAAAGAGGGAGTCTAAGGGACTCCACTATCCATGATGAAAACTCACGACACGATACAAAAATCCTAAGATCAACTAATAGTCAAAGAGCACACCAAAATAAAATAAACAAAAGGCCAATATGCACACAAATAGGGTAAAGTGGCTGAAAGGGGCCTCCCTCCCTAAAGTAGGTATTCCTCGCCCAAGAGGGGCCTAAGACTACCTGCTAAAGATCGAAGCTATAAAAATCAGTTATAAGGGCTCTCGTGGGATTAACAACTAGTCGGTCAGACCCCCCCGGAGAGGTAATCCTCCATAAAGGCTTTGTGTTTTCTGACACTTATCTGACCCAGGGTGCCTGTAGAATAACCCATGCAAGTAACCTATTTGGTACCTATGTCAAGTAACTAAGCAACCACGATATAACTGATGCATAGGAGAACAGTCGTAAGTCAGGTCCACCGTATGGGTAGGGTAACAAAGCTTGAAACCTTGAAAGAACTGCCTCACACAGAGGTAAAGGTAATAGCAAGATCCCCATTTACGAATAGATCCCCATAAATATATATGATGCTAAGAAAGTATCAGGGATATATCCATTCAACCAACCTCACGCGACCTCGTGCTTAACTTCGGTGTAAGCAGAGCCTCCTGATATTACCAATTATACCATGAATTTCTCCACTCCCTAGTCATACGCATATGTTGATTTAATAGCCTTGGAAAAATTTACTCACAACATTCTATTCCAAGGCTCCAATTCCTAAGCTATTTTGTGCACCCTAGAAAATAAAATCGCTTCTAATCAATTTTAAATTATAGAGTTACTTTTAATGTCCTTTCTTACTCAAAAAAGGTGTGGTCGTGAAACTAATGATGTTGTGACTCAGCAAGTAAAATAAATGAATATGAATACAATGCAAAGTCCTAACTTTAACTCCCATTAAATGATATGCTTTTCAAAATGAAATTTCCAATATAGTTTTGCAATTCCAGATAAAATGCAATCTTTTTATACATGTACTAAGATCAATGATAAGAACCCAAAAGATCAAATGCCATCAATGTAAAATGCACAATATTTTTGTAATTTCAATATAAAAGAATGAAAATGCAAGGATTGAAAAGCAACTTGATACAAAGATTATATTGTATGTAAACAGAGACAAACCAAGTAGGGTATCAAGAAGAAAACACCCAGCCCAAGATGCAAGGACAATCAAATCAAAAGGATGATAAGAAAGGCACTGCCCAAAAATTCAACCAAAGAAAGGTTGCATATCAGTCCATAGACACTTAACAGTCATAACAGAGACCCAAGAAGACTCAAAAACCATCAAAACTTACCAAACAACCATCAAACCCAGCAACCAAGCAAAAAAGGGTGATGTACGTGACTGTTCATAAGAAAAGTGCATATATACACCTCTTGTAGAAGGACAACACGCATATATACATGACTGTCAGGTAAAAACTCGCATACAAGTGTTAAAACATAGCTAAGCTAAGGAGAAGGCTAAGAAACTCAGACTGAAAATGAACATAGGTTGTCAAGAAGTCATACGACAAGAAACTCAATATAAATGAGAGCAATCAAAGGAGAAAAACACTCCAAACCCAGAAAAGAAGATTATATCCCCAGTATGGTCGCCAATTTTGTTACGAGGAAAATCTCTCTATGGATAGGGGTAAACCACAATAGACGGAAATGACTGCAGAAATCAACTCTAATCTCAGATATGTTATATAAAAAAATATGCTAGCAAGAAAAGATAAAAGGCCTACCTCATCCAAACGTTCGATGAAGTCCACTATTCAACACTTGAATCAAATAAATACACCTACAACTTGTCCTCAACAACCAAGAAACGCAAGCATATGGTGATAATATATAAAGTTAGCACATTCAATAGCATAATACATCAACATTCGTAACAAATACACCCATGGTATAACAATTCAAATATTTGCAAGATATTAATTGGATGAGAAAAGAGTATTTCTATTAAGATGTAATCAACAGAAGTGAATGAATTACAAACTTCTGTGTCGGCACAGTTCAGAACCGAGAAACTAAGTCCCTTCTAGCTGGGCCTCCACCATTTCAATCCTCCACCAAAGACAAGATCATATAAGAGAGACAATGAGGTTCTCAATCATGTAGGGAAGAGCTTGGGGGATGAAAAATGTCTTTAGACTTAAAAGGACAAAGGGATGCAGACTCAATATGAAGTGAATAATTTCTCCAGAGTAACTTTGCTCTCCAACTTGAATTCTTCTCCCCTTTTCCATAGATTGGGTTTGTTTCATTTATAGCCTTCAAGTGGAATTGAAGGGTCGATTCAGAACGTTTCCAGTATATGGAAGGTCAAGGATCATGGATCTCGTGACGTGACATGAAAACCCGACACCATTTTTTAAGTTTGGGCACAAAACCCAATGTATGCGGGTTGTAGTGGTGCAACCTACGTATATGCATGCTATACAATAGTTAGGGCACGTATATGTGGAAAAATAATGTTTTTATATCTGGGATTTGGAAAAAAGGACTTCATGTCTTCATAGGGAAATGGAAAAAGGCTTTCTGAGCAAATTTGCATAAGGTGAGGCAAATCTTGCTATAACAGTAAATGAGTAATGTAGTGCTTTTTTTTTTTTTTTGAAACATCAGTTAGAACAAGTGACATGCGGAAATAATACATCAATACTTACACATTCTAATCTCACCACATCGCTACACCATAAAAATCAGAATACAACATCATTGTTATTCATATATCAACCATTTCACATAAATATAAAAACATGTCTATCCTCCCATCCTGCCCTACAAGGTTAGGACCTCCAAGACACATAATCAACACTCAAGTCCAAGATTCATCCGATTGATTTTGACCATTTAAGGTCTCAGGACTAGCGACTATTCTGAAGAACAAGGAGATATCCAGTCCCCTTAACCACAATCATACTCCGAATTTTGTGACTAAATCAACAACAATACCCATCATAAATTCTTTAAACACAGAGTATAATTTACTATGATTTAACAATCATTTAAGTATCATTCATGTGAACTAAGTAATAACATCTTATAACATTTATCGTGAAGCATAACAAGAAATTATATTTAACACACATGTGATGAATCCACACATAATGTTTTATTGCCATAAAGTACTAACTTTTCATACAATGCACATGCAAATCTTAATGGAAAATAATCAATTTCATTTCAAGTTTAGATTCACAAATATCATTTAATTCATAACTCTAACACAATGTCAACATCAATTCTTAATTGGTAAAAGTTGAGTCGTGATTCCAAAGTATAAAATAACATTAAGCATACCTAACATGATTGCATAATCTCTATCTTGGATTTGCACAATTAAACTCTTATATTATCTCTGATGTATGTTGTCCTATATCAATTGCATCATTATCATATAACACTCGTTGAAGTCGTCAAAATCGTAGGCACCAAAAATATTAAGTTTTCAAAACAACATACTCCCCATCTTAGTCTCACTCTAAAAGAATCCTTATGCTTATAGTTTAAAACTCTTAAGGAGTATCATAATATCCCTTAATATTCTCTCTAAAAGTTCATCTAAATTAAGGTTGTCTAACCCAACCATGCCATAAGTTAACTAGTACTTAGGGTAGCTTACACTATACCCAAAATTTGTTGGAGGTACCACTTCACTCTACCAGAATGGAAAGATATAAAATACTAAATGTTTTTGATCTCAGGTTATCAATTTAAGTGTAGCGAAACAAGGAAAAATCGAAATTGGGTTGTAGTTAATTTGATAGTGATCAAAGGAATTTCCGATATCCAAATTTGTAAATTAATTTGGCAACAAAAAATTAATTTCTAAATTCTAGTCAAATTTTAAATGACAGTGAACATGGAATTATATATATACATATTTTAAATACTTCACAATTTCAAATTTAGCTTCTAGCATTTGACTTTTTTTTTTACACAACAATCTTAACTCCAAGTTAAGTTCCAGTTCTATATAAAACTCGACAACGACTATACTAAGTTCTAGTTTCCAAAGTGTTAACTAAATACACAGTGTTCAACGAAATTCCATTCATAAATGTAACTAATTCCACAACGGTTGCTACAATTGTATTTCCCAATTTACAAACTACAATTACGGTACACATACCAAATCCATATTCGATATCAACATTAAGGTATACAACGATAAATAAAATCATTAACTTTGTATTCAGATAAATTACAGAGACCAAGAGATTCCTAAATTATCAAGATTCAATAATATTCCAAAGATATGCGAAAGCTTGATTTCGGATCTCAGTTATATTTTAAGTGACCAATGAAGTATGATCCCCAACTTGTAAATTGATTTCAATGATTAATGGATTTTACTTTCCAGGATTGCATTAATTAATAGAGACAATGAAATCCTAACAGGGTCTGCTAGTTAAATTGGCAACGATTCAATTGAAGTGTTATGTTTACAGAATGGCGTGGAAAATTTAAGAACCTTAGGAAATTCTAGTTTAAGATTTAACAAAAATCTAAAAATACTCCACGAGATTTTAAATCATGATTTGCAACTAAGTTTTATAGGATCAACGAAATTCGAAATGTGAAAATACAAATAGATCAACAAGAACATACAAATTCTAATCTCAAATTTACAAATGATTTAGACGAGATAATTTCGAAGATCAAATTTGTATTTGCACATAATCTCATCACAACTTTACAAGGTTAAATTTTATAAATTCAAAACTTGGCAACAACTCGAACTTCAATTCCCAAGATGCAACTTTAATTCACATTGTCCATGACAAATTTCTAATTCAAGAGTTGCATATTTATTTGGTAGCGATTAAATAAGTTTTCTAAATACAGGAGCTAGAATTCAATTTGGCAGTGATTAAATAATTTTCTAATTACAGGAGATGCAAATTGATTTGGCAGTGATCAAACCGAATTTAGTTCTAAAGTGTAACTAAATCTCATCAACCAATTAATCTCAACAACTATGACTAGTTACAAATCAAGATCAGGAATTGCAATGACCCCATTTTAGATTATAGAGAAGTAAATGAAAATTGCAGCACTCAAGTTCCAAAATTCGAATTTACAACCAATTAAAAATGACCACACTAAGTTTTACAATTTCAGATTGGTAATTAATTTGCAATGACCATATGAATATCAAAGGTTCTAGATTTGCAAATTAGTTGACATAGACCATAAGAAATTCAACGTTCTTGATAAATAAATTAGTTGGGCAACAATTAAATAAATTATAAGTTCCAAAGTGTAACTTATGCGACAACGAACCAGAATATCAAAGTTCTGGGTTGTAATTTAATTTCTAAAAATCAGGAGTTGTAATTAAATTTGGTAGCATTCATAACAATTTAACTCCATAAATTTTCTATTTAAATCTGCAGCGCCTATACAAAAATGTTATTTTCTAGAACTACAAATTAATTTTGTAGTGACTAATACAAGTTCCGAATTCTGGATTGACGGATAGATTTTTAAAGACATTAAGAAGTTCTAAACTCAGAATTCACAAAATTTTTGAGAGAAATTCATAAAACATTAGAATTAAGGTCTGAAAATTTCAAATGCCAAGGAATAAGAATCTCTGAAATTTCTGTGTTGCAAATTAATTTGGTAGCGAAAACACAAATTCTAAAGTCTAGATTCCAAAGTGATTCCACAGGGGCTATACCAAATTCTATTTTTCTAGACTTGTAAAATGATTTTGTAGCAACTATATAAAATTATAATTCCTAGAATTACAACAAGGTTCTACAATGATAATAAAATCTAATTATATAAATTTACTCTCACTACAATACAATTTTTGGAAATAAAATACCGGAACTGATGGAGATGGAGATTCGAAGATGTCCTTCAATAACTTGCGCTCCTTCTTAATCCCACTTTCTAATCACAAAGACTTCACCGGTACCTCCCATCCAATGCTAGGGGTACTCTTGTTCCCCCTTATCCCCCCGAGCTGCAAAGGGGCCACACACAAGAAACCAACAAACAATAGCTCCAAGGCTTGCCTTGCAATGTAGATCTTCCACTCTTTCTACAAGCTTGGTATCCCAATTCTTACAAGTAAAACACAGTCAAAACAATTTTAGCAGCATAACAGTGTCATCCAAGGTGAGATCATTTTCCCTTCTATACCATTTGTTTTATAGAAATATCCCCAAATGACACATGTTCTCAGGCACAATTAATTATATTTTTAATTAATTTAATTAGTAATATTCATCCACACACTTGTCACACTCTCCCCAAGTTGCACAAGTTTTGTATTTTATTTAAAAGGTCAATTTCCCACACATTCCCCAATGTGTTCCTATTTTTGCTCTTAGTTGTCCCTTTGTTCCCCAAATTTTCATGTAAAGAGTGCCTCCTAACTAGATCTTAGTTAGAGTTGCATTAGGAGTCTTGTTCTAGTTATACTAGTGATTGGTTGACTCAAGATTCTTTTCCCTGTGTACTCCTATTCTCTCATATTATTATTTCTTCTATTTAAAAAAATCCAATTTATTAATTTCATGTACACATGTGCATTTTATCCAACCTTTAAATTGTATTCCCCTTTTTCCTGGAGTTTGATTATATTCTCTAATCTTTTAACTTATGTTATATTTCATTTATTCCTTTAATTAAATTTAGAATTAAACTTAGTCTAGACTTAGGCTTGGAATTTTGTTGGGATTTATAAAATAAAAATTTATTGTTTAAATTAATTATTTTATTCCAACAAGGTCTAATCATTTCAATGTTTTCTAGACCACCTAGATTTATTGACTCAAGTTTTAATTACGTGACATGCCCTTCAAGACACACTTTCGTGCTCCAAGGGTGCCACTCACCTTTGACTGGTTTTGGAAATTTTTTGACCCTTGGAGTCACCACTCCACTTGGTCGACCTTGTGAGAGACTAAGGGATTCTAATGAATAAGTGTTTTGCCTTATTGTTTGCCGCTTAGAAATCTTCATGACTGACTGTATAAGTATGCCCTCATGACATCATGGACCTCTTGAACTAGGTAATTGTTAACCTACCATTCAGCCACGACGAGAGTTCTAGTAGGATGTGACAGGGACATTGCCACACCTCTCCCTCAATGTCTGGTGTTAGCATAGGGGAAGACCCAGGGTTTAGCTCTAACAACGCACCAATAAGCCCTAACTACTGGCCCTTTCGGAAACACCTGCGTAGCAGATGTAGTATCACCTGAAGTAGCAATAGGGGGTTGCAGGACACATGTGTCTACAACTAGAAGGAATGCAAGTGGATTAAGAATAATAGCACACAACAACTAGATCTAATCTACCTCTCTTAAGTTCACCTCACAGGTTATACCTCAAATCTAACACAATAATGAAATAACAAAATAATAGAAGAAAAAGAACACAACATCAATCACACATAACACTAGATGTATGTGGTTCATCCTCTCTCTAGGGATACGTCCACATAATTGTGCTTTATGATATATTAAATGAAATCATACAGTTCTATCTGTGCACTTAGCTATATATCTCTCTTCTTCTCTCTCTCTCCTCGTTCCTGTGCACCCAGCTGCAGGGTTGATCTTCACACCCAGCTGAAGATCTTACAACACAAATTGTTCTCACAATACAATACTTCTCCCTCAACAACAATCACTCATCATCACATAATCGAACCCATCCCAGGTCCTCTTGACCTTTATTTATACATTACAATGACTCTCGAACAACCCTAGGCCAAAACCTAGGTGTCAAAACCCTAGATGCTAAAACGCTAGGCGTCTAAAACCTTAGGTCAACTTGACCCAGATTTCCAGGGCTTAACCAGCCTGTCTTTCCTTCTTTTCCACGCGGTGCTCCAAATTTTCCATTGGTCTCTTTCTCCGCTTGATGAGTCATCCATGATCCATATTTATTGTTGATATGTCATCCTTGATCTCCCCATTCAACGACTCGCTCTACCGTACTTCACTCTGTCTTTTCTACTTTTTTGGTCCACTTCGACCCAATATCAGTCGCTTTGCCTTCCACTCAGTTCGAACTCAGCCTTCCTTCTTCCTTGTTCTTTAATTTCTTCCTTATTCCATACCCAAGGGCGAATAGGCCCCCAACACTCACCTATGAATCGTCCCGAGTCACTGCAGGATTGAATTCTCTGTTTTACTTCAACTTGCTCTCTGTTCTTTACCTCCCTGCCATGTGCAGACTATCTTTTCTATGTCTGGTACCCAATTTCAACTACACCTGGTACCGAGACCCTTCATCTTTTTCTTTTACCAAGAGATGCGAGGAAACTGGTTGTCATAGTACAAATTCAACCGGCTACCATTAACCAACCCATCCTTCCATTCTCCATTTAATGTCTTCAACTATGCAGCTTCTCCTTCTATAACATATTCTACCTCAAATGGCCCAAGCTGATGTGTTCTAAAATTCCCTAGATGCTTCAGAAACTTATTGTCATAGACCAATACCAGATCTCCTTGCTTCAATGTATTTTTCTTGATAAGCCTATCATGGTAGGCCTTCTTTCTGTACCTGTTGTTGAAATCCTGCAATACATTTTTCCTCCTCTAGCTCCACCAACTGCGCAAGCCTCTCTTGAACAACACCAATGTCATCCATATCTATAAACGCTGCGATCCTTAAGCTAGGAACCAAATATTCCATCGGTACAACTGCTTCTAGGTCACAAACTAATTTAAATGGACTCTGCATTGTCATCTTCTTGCACGTAGTTCTATATGCCCATAATACTACTGGCACTCTCAGATCCCAATCATCTCTGTTTACACTGCAAATCTTCGTCAGCGTTGTCTCCAAGATCTTATTGAAAGCTTCGACTGTCCCATTTTCCTGTGGGTGGTAAGGTGTGCTTTTCTGATGATGTACTTCAAATTCCTATGTCAAAGCCTCAATAGTCTTGTTAATAAAATGTGTACCTTGATCGCTCATAAGAATATTTGGGAATCCAAACCCAGTTATGAATCATCAAATATAAATCATGCATCTGTAGTTGCACTACAGTCCTTAAAAACTCTTGATTCTGCCCATCTGGTCAAGTACTCTGTCGGAGTGATGATGTAGTGGGCTCCTGTGCGCTTCCCTGGTGGGTTGATAGGTCCCATGAAATCAACATTTCTCAAATGCTTGTAAGGTTAGTTGTGGTGCTAAAGTCATCTCATCTCTTCTGGAAGGTTTCCCAACTCTCTAACATACATCGTAGGCCTTGTAGTATTCCTTGGCATCTTTATGTAGAGTAGGCCACCAGAGGCCAGCTCTAAGAATCTTCTGCTTTGTTGCTTTCCCTATGTAGTGTCCTCCTGTGATTCTATGAGGATAAATGGTCTCTTTGTCTCCATAACACATCTCCTCAAGATATTATCAAGCCCCATATTGTATAGTTGTCCAACTATAAGTGAAAATTCTACAACATGTACTACCAGTTGTTTCTTCTGGATAATTGTGTATCCACTAGGTGCCATTCTTGTAGATAGGAACTGTACTATCTCTGCGAAGTGATCATCAAATATTATGATGGCTAGAAGTTGTGCATCTAGTAGGGTATCCTCCAAGTTAGTTGTCTCTTCTCCATTCTCTAACCTCAACAAGTGGTCAGGTCCCTTGTTCATTCTCCCTAGCTTAACCACAATTTCAAAATCATATTCTTGAAATAACAATAGCCATCTGCAGATTCTTCCCCCCAACACTAGCTTGTTGACTAGGTATTTTAGTGTAGAGTATTTAGTGAACATCTTAAAATCCCCCCCCAACAGATATTTTTGAAATTTCTACAGCGCATACACCATAAATAGTTCTTCTCTCTCGATGGTGGGGTAATTTATCTCAGCTGTGGAAAGCTTCCTGCTAGAAAAGGATAGAGGGTGGTCAATGTCTCCTGCTCTTGGTTGTGCTAACAATTCTCCTGACACAATGGATGAGGCATCGACATGCACATGAAATTACTTGCTCCAATCTGGGAAAACCAAGATGGGCGCATTAACCATTTTCTGTTTTAGTGTGTCGAAGCTCTACTAGGATTCATTTGTCCATTGAAAATGACAAACTTTCTTTAACAGCTTCTCCATGGGTGTTGTTATCTATGCATAGCCTTTGATGAACTTATTGTAGTATCTTGTATGTCCCATCATAGTGCACAACTGTCTCATTGAAGTAGGGGGAGGTAGATCAACAATAATGGTGATCTTAGAAGGATCTACCAGTAACCCCTGCTTGCATACAATATGTCCTAGAAAAACTCCAAAAGGTGACAAAAAGATGCACTTCTTCAGATTCATGGAAATATGGCATTGCCTGCACTTATCCAACATTATTCTTAAACATTCAATGTGATCTTTTAATAAGCTAAAAACAGTCCAATCATCAAAATATGCTTCTAAAATTTTATGTAAAAAATATTTGAATGCTTCCACCACCACCCTAGAAAATATCGTTGGGGCATTCTTTAGTACAAAGGGCATCACTGTGTACTGGTAAGATCCCCATTCCGTTGCAAATGTGGTCTTATGTCGATCTTCCTTGGCAATCCTAATCTGATGGTACCCTGAAAATCCATCTGTGAAGGAGTAGACCTCCTATCCTCCCACATTGTTTAACACTTCATCAATAAATGGTGTAGGGAATGGGTCATGCAAACATGCATCGTTCATCTTCCTGAGATCTAAACAGATGCTTATCTCTCCGGTCTTCTTGTCTTGGACCACCATAGGGATAATCCATTCCAACTCTTCAACAGGTTCTATGATTCTTGCTTCCAGCATTCTGTCGAGCTCAATCTTGACTTTCTCCTTATACTTGGGCTTCAATATGTAGGGTCTCTGCTTGACTGGTCTTGCATATGGCTTCAAGGGAATCTTGATCTCCCCCATGGGCCCTTTAATACCCTTCATATCTGTGAAATTTGTTGGAAAAGGTCCTGATATTCATGCAACAATTATGTGATCTTGTCAATAGTGGTCTCATCCTAGTAATCTCCAATGTTTTCTAGTTTAGGTGTTTCCTTCGTTCCAATATTGACTTTATTTATTTTAATGGGCTTCCCAATGAAAGGTATCTCGACCCCAGGTCCCTCTATGTTTCTCTATCCTTTTGTTTCTATAATGTTCACATTTCGAGGATCATCATCCTCATAAACATTTATATTGTAACATCCCTGTAATATCTAAAGAGGTGCAGTCCATTCATCCTCTTCCTTCTCGTCAGGGAGGTTAGGTACCTCCTCAAAAAAATTATGCCTTACAACTTGTAATGTCTGATCTACTATAGGGTGTTGACTATAAAACAAAAATGTAGTGATGAATTTTTGAGTCATACCATGCCAATCTACAGTGGTGAAGCGTAGTTCAACTTGTAGATACCAATTGATAGGTGTTGTCCCCAATGTGTTAATGAACTTGTTCACCCACTGTTCTTGAGGAATACTATTCCATGCCTCCTCACAACTTCGCACGTGGGATTTCGACCAGCTCTGACCTCTACTCCACACTTTGCACCCTTCAATGTTGTCTGAAAATCACGTTGTCATCAAAGTTCGACATTGCATCCACTCCACGATGTTCTGCTTAGGTGCCCCCCACTATCTTGCTGGAGTTTCTTTTAATGCTTCATCCAGTGCCAACAACCTCTGTTGTGCTCATACAATTTCTTCAAATTACAGTAAAAATGTTTCTAAATGATTCAAACCATCAAAGGTGGTTAGGTTACTTACTTTTGTTTCGATCCAACGAACTTCTTTGGTCAATATAGCACATCTCCATGCAAAAACTTCATACATCTTATTCTGCCAATTCTTCAATGCTTCTTCCGAGTCTGATGAACATGTTCTCTCACTTTGCCAGCTCAAGTTTCCGTCTACTTTAGGATTGATGTTATCCGGTTGTCTTGCTATCAATTTGTAAATATTCTTTAATTCATATGCACAATATTCTTCTTTGATTGGCTCTATGTACCTGTGACCTTCTTCATGATCCAAAGGTGCAATGAACCTAAGGCCATTATCCTCGAATTCGATTCTCCTCTTCTTTAGATCAACCATCGTCGAGTTATTGAAGGCCCAATCAACACCTAACAGTGCAGGATAAGGGAAGATCTCGTCCACTATCTCAATTACTTCAAAATCTACAAATGTCCTTACCCCATCGATGTCCACAGGGACATGCTCCAATATTCCAAAAGGACTCACAGGCTATTGATTAGCCATTCTAATTCAGATAGGGGAGTAAATCATCTTTGGTTTCCCATCAGTGCCCAGGTATGCTTCGTCATGACATTGACCTCTGACCCAGGTCAAGGACTACATAATCTATATCATAGTCTCCTATCTGAACATTCAGGTGTAGCTCCTTATTTTTCCTTCTCTTTCTTGACACTTGGTTTACATCCATATTCAGCATATGGTCCACTCTTCCTATCTCATATTGACTTATGAAGTGTTGTAGTTCTTGTATGGCTCTTCCATCCTTAATTAAGTCAATAAATGAATACAAGAATCCTACCAGCTTACTTACCTCTTGTCCATCTCATGTTGAGGTAGATTGATTAAATGCCAGAGGCATTCCACATTCTTTCACCTCTAGTTATGCCTTCTATGAAGAGGCCCATTCTCCTCCAAATTCCCTATGAGCCTCCTAAAATGTCTGCTTCTCCCTCCTTGGATCAAACAACTGTGTCTTCTCTGCAGCTCTTCTGACCCCTGGTCGTTCTGTATACTTTTTTGGAGTCACTATGTCTTCTCCTGTAGCAGCGCCTCCTCTTGTGATAACAATGACTCTAGGGTCCTCTTCGAGAGGTTCAACCGATATCAGTTGTATTTGTGCATTCACACCCTGTCATTCTTGGAGCTTAGCCAACAATGTTGGAAATTCCTTAATAACATGTTCAAATGAGTTGCAGTAACTGTAAGTGGTACAAGGGTTATGACAGTCCCTTTCTAAGTGACCTGGCTGCACACAGTTGTAACAAATAATCTATCCTCGAGCTCATCAAATACCTCCTCCTCTTCCTCTTCCTTGGAATCCACCACGAGGTTTGAAGTTTCCTCTTCTTGGGGAATTCTACTGTGCAATGTTTCCTTCTTCCTGTACTTCATCTTGAATTTTGTATATATCCCTTGACCTTTCGTGCATGAGTTCATAAGCTCTACAATCCCTATCATCATTCCCTACTGACTTACATAATGTGCAGTACAGATTTGTGGGTGTCTGGACATATTTTTGCAAATAGTAACATTCACGAGGGCAATGTCGATTTTTACATACCTCGCACCAAGGTAGGGTAACTTGCTTCAAAGGGCTTGGAGCTCTAGAAGCCAAGTACTCATGAAATAGGGGACAATGCTCCTTATCACAACCCTCTGACTTTCATCTGATACACCATATGTATTCCCTTTTTTCTTTTCCTTTTTCCTTCTTCATATCTTCGACCTGCAATGATAAGCTGGTTAGCTAACTCAAAATTTGACTCATACCTGAGTTGGATTCTCCCATCGGGGATGATTCTAATTTCATGGTGATATCCAATGCCTCAACCTACGAACCAATCTTATGTTTCATCAAAGGAACTATGATGTATGGCAAGAGCGCAACAATGAACCATTCTTTTTTCTGTTTGTCCGGGATTCGGAAAGTCAAGTGGCTTGTCAAGGTATTAAACCTATGATCAAACTCCCAAACAAGCTCAACTACTTTATTATTAATCTCTTTCATCTCTGTAATGCACTGTGACTCCAATTTAGGTTTCTTGAATTCAGAAATCAATGCAGTCTTGATTTCTCCCAACGGTTTAGGTTATGCTAGTCCTTGAAAAACTTTCATGTACCAACTTAGTGCGCGGTCTCTCAGGGTAGTACTGAACCGAGTCCTCTTAACATTTTCATCAGTGACATTCTTAATTCTCCATACAGCTTCACACAAAAAAAAATGTTTGTTGGGATCCTCATATCCATCCCCTCTAAAGGTGGGTAGCCTCATCTCGTCCACCATAGATCTTCCTAGACTTCTTGACTAAATAGGTACTGAACTGCTTGTAGCAGTTCTCTAAGTGCCTTGATAACTTAGGTTGCTTTGGTTTCTTACTGTTACTACAATAATAGGAGTAATAGTACATACTTTGACGTTAGGCACAGTTCCTGAAGCTCCCAATTCGTCTCGACGAAGTTCTTCAGTCTTTTCTTCTTTTTCCCTAGCAGACTCTGAATGTTCCTCGTCCACTATAAATTCCTTCATCCTGTGCTAATGGCTTGTGATACTCCTCAAACAAGTTCACAAGGGGGACTTCTCTAATTGATCTCCCACTGTGCATATGTCCAACCTCAGTGTCATTATCGTTGTTTGAATTCTTGAACATTAGCCTTTCGATCCAACCAACTACTGTATCTTCAAGATGTTCTTCTCATTCAATAGCATCTTGATCTTTAACTTTAAAAAGTGTAAAAATTTTCCTCGAGGTCCTTTAAATAAATATCTCTTTGCCTGGTTGTATGAATATACTCTCTCAACAGTGAAATCAGTAATATAACCTCCAATGATGCTATCAAACTAGTGATCCACTGCTCTTGAAATGGTGTTGTCAACTCTCTTGACCTTCTGGACCAGCAATGCCATCCAAACCACAGGTGGTCTGAGTCTGATATCAAACTGGGTATCTACTAATCTGGCTAGCCACTCATATAGCTCTTGATGGATTCCTCCATAGAATATCTTGTGTATATTGGTAAAGATATATTTTCCCAACCAATCCTTTATACTAATATTAGGGTTTCTATTCTGTGCTTCGGAAAAGTCCTTTTCTTGCTCTTCTATCCACTTTTGAATCTCTATCTTCGATGGAAACCACCATGACATTCCCTCAAGAATATCTTGATCCCGTCAACGAAACCATTTGTTGGCACAGGGGAAAACCTAGGGTTCAACTCTAATAGCGCACCAACAAGCCCTAACTACTGTCCCTTTTGGCAACACCTGTGAAGCAAATGCAGTCTCACCTGAAGTAGAAATAGGGGGTTGCAGGACACGTGTCTACAACCAGAAGGAATGCAAGTGGATTCAGAATAATAGCACACAACAGCTAGATCTGATCTACCTCTCTTAATCTCACCTCGCAGGTTATACCTTAGATCTGACACAATAATGCAATAATGCAATAACATAAGCAAAAGAACACAACATCAATCACACATGACACAAGATGTACGTGGTTCTCCCTCTCTCTAGGGCTACGTCCACAGAACTGTGATTTATGATATATTAAATGAAATCATATAGTTCTATCTGCGCACTTAACTGCAGATCTCTCTTCTTCTCTCTCACTCCCTGTTCTTGCACACCCATCTGCAAGGTTGATCTTTGCACCCAGCTGAAGATATTACAACACAAACTATTCTCACAATACAATACTTCTCCCTCAACAACAATCAATCATCATCACATAATCGAACCCATCCCAGGTCCTCTTGACCTTTATTTATACATTACAATGACTATTGGACAACCCTATGCCGAAACCTAGGTATCAAAACCCTAGATGCTAAAACCCTAGGTCAACTTGACCCAGATTTCCAGGGCTTCACCAGCCTGTCTTTCCTTCTTTTCCGTGCGGTGCTCCAAATCGTCCATTGGTCTATTTCTTCGCTTGCTGAGTCATCCACGATCCATATTTCTTATTGATATGTTGTCCTCAATCTCCTCATTCAATGGCTCGCTCTCCCGTACTTTGCTCCGTCTTTTCTACTTCTTTGGTCCACTTCGACCCAATCTCAGTCGTTTCGCCTTTCGCGCAGTTCGAACTCCGCCTTCCTTCTTCCCTGTTCTTCAATTTCTTTCTTATTCCATACCCAAGGGCCAACATCTAGTTTTTGTGCATGGCCAATCTACTCCTTATGTGATTTGGATTTGCAAGCATCGTCAATCCTGCATCCACTGACAAAAACACTGTCAATAATCCATATACATAAATCATACTAAAATAAATTGTATATCACATGTGTGTAAAATTAAATACTCAAACAAATACAATCCACTCCTTGACTCAATCCAAAGTCCAAGGAAGTTCATTGATTCCATCAACATCCATAACCTGTCATGTGTCCTGCACACTCAGGTAAACTCGTCAATAGTATCTTCCAATACACACACACACACATCATATAACAATAAGTCACAATACATGTCCTCATCATATATAAGCCATAATTGAAATGAAATCATAATATTCCATAACCGGATCACTTGCAGGCAAGTGTCCTCAATGAATATGTCAATAAAAGTTTGATCAATGGAGCGGGATGTTACATCACTCATGTCCTGGGGTCCAAACATCTTATCGGTAGCCTATTTTGGAGGGTCCATGAATACAAATTTTGGTTGCTATAATGATGTTTGATATGGGTTTTCATCAATGGATTTGCCAAATAACCCTTCTAGGATTATCAAAGTAAGTGAGGGAATCACCCTCGGTGAAGTCTCCATGTAAGCTTTGTAGGATAAGGGATTCAGGAAAATATCACCAAAGATATGTTGTTGAGGAAAAATGACTCGATTCTCCCTAACAATGGCCCCAAAATGTTATCTCACAATTTGTACTTGTCCAAATCCCAATACAGGTAGGTGAAATTGGCGTAACAATAGGATATCCCACCACCATCACCTCAGTGAGAAATCCCCACTTTTAGGGATGGATGGAGATCCAACCCAAGGGAGACGTCCTTGGTGGCCTAAATGCCCAGGTAAGCTAAGGATATGGTTAAGCTAATGTTATTTGATTGTATGTAGAAAATTACAAGGTTTTAGATGGTTGTAGCAATGTTTTGTAACAACAACAACAAAATTAGTTAATTTGGCTAAGCTAGGGTTAGTAAAATTTAGTAAAATCTTGAGAGAATGAAGTTTGAGTGTTTTTTTGATCAATCCTTCACAAGAGGACAATGTCTTTTGGGCTTATGGAGTCAATTACAACAACAACAATAACTTGGAGAAATAAATGATAATAATGGTCTAAGGATGGAGAGATAAAGTCTTGAGGTGTTTGCACTTCAAGGCCTCAAGTTCTAAGTCTCAATGATGAAATTTTATCTAGAGTGAAAGCTCTTTTAGGCTCTAGTGAATTTCTCTTCTCCTTGAAAACTTAAAATATATATTTGAAACTAGTTCTATAACAAAACTTGTAAAGTGCTAGCACTTTAGGGCTTTAGAAGCCTATCTAGACAATATCATCTTAGAAATTTGACAAGTGGAAAAAGACTAGAGAGAGAAATAAGAACTTTATATCCCTCTATTAGGGTTTAAGAGCAAGATATTTCATAATCTTAAACATGAACAAGTAAAAATATACCACGAAATTTATAGCATAAAGAAATAGCATATTTTTTACTTACTTCACCAAGAATAATCAAGCACAAACCCTAGTTGAATACTTTCCACCACAAAAAATAACCAAGGACATCACAAAATAGCTTCTCCAAGAGGTGCACACTAGTTCAAAAGACCAATAGCCCAAGTGTAGCAAACATTTCAATCCTACTCTCTTATGAGAGGAAGAGTTATGATGTAAAAATGAATTGAGCCTAGCCATATTTATATGGAAAATCCTAGCTTCTTTAATCCAAAAGTTGTGTATTTTCATAAAATTGAGCCTACTTCTTAATTTTCTCATTTAAAATTACATAATCCTAATTTTACATAAAATAACCCTAAAAAGGGTGACGTTAGGCTCTAAGAAGGTGGATTTGAGGTTTCTTAGTGGAACTTTGGGCCTCCAAAGGCCAATAACCATGTCACATGTGCCAAAACATTATTCCATACCCTCCTTCCATATGACCTTCATCAAACCCTAGCCTTCTTCATGGTGATGTCATAGGCTAGGTGAGTGACGTCCAAGCCTTCAAAGGCCATATTCCAAGTGGGAGAAGGTGGGAGCTCTCTGTCTAGGCCTGGAAGAGTTCCTCCAAAGTAAATGACCTTCTACACAATGGTGATCGCTATCCTACCCCATATGTGGGCTCTCTGCATCCATCCTTGGGCTCCAAAGCCCCATGAAGGTCCGAAAAATTCATATCCTCATGAATACATGTCCACTAGGAAAGGTCCTGCAAATAAAAATAGGTACTCCCTCCAAGGCTACATAAGTCACAAGAATCATGCCAAGTAAGACACATCTAATAATATAACCACCTGAACATGTGGATCAAACCCCCCTTTTCAAACTAAACAAATGCTCAAAGACTTTATACAATTTGTCAAATTTATGTGTGGGAGGGGTGTCAAGGCATCCTATTGGTCTAGTCAATCCCAAATTCAAAGGTGTTTCCCAAGGGAAACCTATCTAAGCCATGTGTGAGTATGAGGTGGAGTGGGGAAAAACCTCTGGACATGGGGTTCATGACATACAAGGGTTTGTATTGTCTCATTTATGGGTGCCTTTGTAGAGGGTGTGTTGCACCTTTGTTTTCAATGCAACCTTTTTTTGACATATAATTGATTACAATATGATTTATGTATATGGATTATTGACACTATTTTTGTTAGTGGATGCAGGCTTGATGATGCTTGCTAATCCAACTCACATAAGGAGTAAAGGGGCCATGTACAGAAACCAGAAATTTGAGGGAGAGGTGTGGCAACGTCCCTGTCACAACCTACTAGTACTCACACTGTGGCCAAAACTTTAGGTTAACGATTACCTAGTTTGAGAGGTCTAGGATCTCGTGAGGGTGGATTGAGACAGTAGCTCACGAATATTTATAAGGGGTACGCAATAAGGCAAAGTCCTCGTTCCTTAGAATCCCTTAGTCTCTCACAAGATCGACAGAATGGAGTGTTGACTCCAAGGGTTGGACAAACTTCCAAAACTAGTCTAGAGCGAGTGGCACCTATTAGCGATAAAAAACACACTGGCATTTTTGAAAGAATGATGCCTAATCTTGTAGGGAAAATTTTGATAGCTTTCTGAGATCCAAATGCAGATTTGAAAGAACCATTGGAAAACTTAGGATTTGTAGATGTCGATCGACTATTTAAGCATGCAAAACGGACTCTCCATGACTGCGAAATTTGATTTTGAAAAACTCTGCGCTTTCACCAACGCAGAAGGCAGAATTATGACTAGTTCGCTGGTGAAAGCTTCGCCTTTCACCAGCTAAGGAGCAGATTTTCGGGTAAATTAGCTGGTGAAAGCCTGTCACGGCCATAATAGCCAAAATTTTGCCCAGATCAGGATTTTTTGGGTTTGAATGGTTTGAAATCTTTTTCAATAAGCTGGTTATGAATTATCAAATCAAAATCTAAAGGCCACTCTTAGAGGTGAAAGTCAAAAGAGAATTTTTTAACTAGATTCGGTGATTTTCAAGGGCAAAATGATAGGGATTTTTGGCACACATCATCAAATTCGAATTCCATTTTCAAAGGAACAGATCAAAGATCCTTGGAAGGCTAGGCTACACTTCATCAACTTTCAACCAATGTTTGAAGACCAAAAGATAGAGGTTGACCTCATCTTGAGGATCTCTCCTTATCTTTTGTAAATCAATTTTGACTTTCTATTTTTAGAATATCAGATCCATTGTTTTAGGATCTGAAAACTAATTGTAATAGGCTATAAATGTCTCTTTTTGCTAAGAGACAGGGGTTCAGTTTTGGATACTCTTTTGCTATTATACTAAAACACTTATTTTTCAATACATAATCAGTCTTCTTTTGTTGTTAATGACAGATTTCTTCATCTATTCCATGTTC
>SNQJ01S0091289.1:0-14420 GCA_010110895.2 Picea sitchensis | reverse complement strand
TATTTTAAATTAATAATTTGAATGTCGATCAAAAAGTTTAGAAGTTCCTTGATTTCATTTTCTTATTTTATTTATGGAAACTAGAATATATTGCATAGGTCACTTCCAAGATTAAAAGTTTTCGAAAAGTAAAATTGTTGGGTAATGGATTTCTTAAAATGAATTTCAGAGTTGAAATTTTTTCTTGGAATCTCTATTACAATTCTAGAGTGTGGTTGTTTTCATTGTAGTGATAGTAATTGAAATTTCTTTCAATTTAACATTGCCATAATGGATGTGATTCTGTTGCAGTTATGAATCCAAGGCATGTATGGTTGTTATATAATTATTGAATGTGTGAAGTTTTAAAATATGGCGTCATGTATTTATCCGAAGTTCAGTTAGCATTTATCCGAATGTATTTATCCGAAGTTCAGTTAGTATTTCGTTGGAATTTATGAAAGGCAATGTCCCCGGATTTGAAATTTCTCGTTGGTCTCTGTGAGATGGAATTACCATTTCGATTTGAGTTGTATGGTCATTGTGGTTTTGAATCCGAATGAGTAATCACTACTTATTTGTTGAAGTTTCAATATTCCTTAAGATCGTCGCTCCATCAAGGGCTTTCTGGAAATCATAAATGTTGGGAGTTGTCATCGAGTTTATTGTTTTTCTTTTGCAGTGTTGTGCATTGAAAAATGTATTTGCAATTTGAATAAAATTATGGGGTCGCCTCAAGAACTAATTATCAGTTCGAATTCTGCAACGCACCTTTCATTGTATTTTATATCGTACCCTGTGTATGATTTCATTATGATCATCGATTTATAAATTGCAAGTCTGATATCAAAATTTTATTGACACTGTCTATAACTCTTGTAATCAAAATCAAATAATATCAATCTTCCCTTACACCTGTGTGTAGTTGTACAGAAGTAATAAAAGTCGATGTTAACTAGAGTCTAAATCCACTTCGGATATTGGCTAGACTCTTGGGTAAATTAAACTTCAGTTGACCTCGAGATATTTATTTAAGTGAACCCAAAACTCTTCCGATAATTCTGAGGTTGTAGCGATATATTTGGATATTGTTTACCTCTGTTCCTCGCACGGTATTGTGTTGGGTTCAGTGATTATCAGTATATCCAAGAACACTGGCAGTCCCTCGCCAGATCCAAATAGGTTCTTCTAAGTGTACGAGCTGGGAATGGTCGTCTTAGTTACCATTCGCCAAGCTCACTCTACCTACAAATTTCTCTTTTTATCTAATCCCCAACATTGATAATCGGACTCTCCTTCCAAAACTGTTAAGACACCTTAGTCATCGTTGAATAACGAAGGAATCGTTCCCTAGAACACAATTTCTTAGGATAAGTCGTGTCTCTAAATCAAAAAATTATATTGTTATGTCTTTTTTACGTCAAAAGGCGTATACCTATTGACAATGTGCAGATTTAATAAGGGTTTAGTGCTTAATAAATTTTCTATGGACAGGATTAAATATGGCTGGAATATTTTTAGTAGTCACACAAAATAAATGACTGTGATTTCAATCATTAACTTCCTAGCTATTATAAAGACATCCGTTTATGTGTTTACTTTTTTACATTTACCTAATCATATTTAAAAATTACTTTGATAGCTAACTGATTGCCACCTAAGTGATTAACAAAAATTAAAATATTAACACCAGATAAATGAAGCTCAACAGTTTATTTATTAATCAATAATAAAATTTAATATATTCTTTTAAGGATTCTTTTCATCGTATCAACCTTTCAGCGTTGATCAGCCACAATTATGTGGTTATGCTAGTAGATATGATATATTACCACCGAAGGTAAACAACATCATTTATATATATTTATTGATACTAGATAAATGTTTTTTTTTAAGCCTAGAGTTATACTAAAAACTCCATTATAAAGATCTATTGAAAATTATGTTTTGATTATTAAATCCTTGCACTATAGTTGATAACTCTTTACTTAGTTTCAAGACTCTTTTTAATAGAATTCTTTATGATTGAAGCTTGAGCCAATGTTTAGGCTAACTGGTATAGCTCACATTCCAATTTGATTGTATGATGGATTGATTATTGGAATTTTTATAGATTATTAATTTATTACTTGTGGTACCTTTGTTTATTTGATTGTATGATGGATTGATTATTGGAATTTTTATAGATTATTAATTTATTACTTGTGGTACCTTTGTTTGATAGTGAAAAATTGATTTGCTATTTATATTTTTGAAAAATTTATTTGCTACTTATATTTTTAAAAGGGAAAGAAAATTGTTAATTATTGAATATAAACTTTATTTGGTATTCTTAGGGAGCAAGTAATATGTCTAGATAGTGAGAAACAATTAATTGTATTCATATAGAGAGGGTACATTTTGTCTAGAGGTTGAATAATTAATGTTACATTTAAGGATGAAAATTGTTGAAGGTAATAATGATTAGTTGATGGAATTAATAAAGAGAAGGCATATTATTTAAATATTAGATGATGGAATTCATTAAGAGAAGGCATGTTATCTAGATGATGAGTAATTATTGTTGTTTGTAACCTTTAAGGGAAGGAAAGTTTTGTCTAGTAAAAAGATTTTTTTGAATGTTTAATTTACGTTATGATCAAGTATCTTACTATTACTTTAGTCCTATGTATAGAATTGATTTGGTTATGGGAATAGATATCTCCATGTTCTTGAGAACAATCTCCAGTCCTGAGACCTTAAATGGTCAAAATCAATCGGATGAATCCTAGACTTGAGCATTGATTATGTGTGTTGGAGGTCCTAACCTTGTAGGATAGCTTGGGCATAGAGAAATCTTTGTTATCATAAATTGATATAATTGATCTTTTAGTATCATAATGTTGTAGTTGATTCTTGCAGTGAAATGTTGTAGATAAGAATATATGTGTAATTATTAATGTATGTTGTTGCATGTTACTTGTTCTAACTTTTGATGTTTCAAAAAAACAAATTTACCACTACTGTTCTCACTTACATTGATGTAGTAACATAGAGGTCGTTACATATGGTATCAGAGTGGGTTCAACCCTGAGACATTGGACCGTTACGCCTTCCACTGTCTTATCTAAATGATAAATATGGATCGCTAATTAATTTGAAATTTCCCATTCAGGTAATCATGGTTAGAGTACACATGGGAAGTAGATGACATGGTACTAGAGGAAGAGGTGTGACACCTCCGATAGTATCCACACTAGAGGGATCTAACCCTCAAGGAGATGAGAAAATGACTGAGCAGGAGTAGGTTGTTGTGGGAGATGTGGTAGGTATGATGAGATCCTTCTAGAATATTTCAGAAGCGTTGATCAACCTCCTGGATAGATATGAGGGCAGAGCGTTTTTGGCCAATGAGGGTTCACAACACACTCCAGTTGGTAGTATTAGTATACACAGAAAACTTGAGAAGGTGAAGTTTCCCAAGTTATGGGGTGCCATGAACAACTTAGTTGCCGAGGCATGGTTGGAGAACATGGAGATGTTCTTTTCACTTCATGATTACACCTCCAACATGAAGATCTGCATGGTAGTGTTTCAAATGAAAGGGAGTGCTCTAATTTGGTGGAAGACACTCCGAACTCAACTAAACATGGTCATCAAAGACATGTCATGGGAGTTGTTCGAGGAATGGTTCCGAGAGAGGTATTTGTCTGAGGAATTCATTGAGCACCATCTTATTGAGTTCAACGCCTTATGACAAGGCGGTCATATGGTGTTGGTGTATGAGGCCAGGTTCATGGAGCTACTTATGTATGCTCCACATATAAACACGTATAAGTTGAAGGTCAACAATTTTGTATTCGGCCTTAACTTCAACATTCGTCCAAAGGTGAGGATCCTAATGCCTCAGACATTGCACGATGTAGTTCAGAAGGCCCCCATAGCTAAAACATAAATGAATAGTGGGGGTCAGACCACGACTCCTTCTAGACCGACTGGACATACGACATTGGGAGTGTAGAAACATCAGACACCAGCCAGAAAGACTTCTGGGCAACGAGATATGCCCAAAGGACCTATGTTCTCGACATCAAGACGACAGACTCCTCAACAGAGTACTCCTTACAGAGGACCAAAGTAGAAAAAATAACGTCATCTGTAGTAGCAACAACAGTTTACGTATGTTTGGCAGAACAGACCAGGATCATAGACTGCTAGGCCAACAAATTCTACTTCAGGGACCAGGAGAATTGGACCGAAGACTGGATGTTGGACATGTGAAGAGCCACATTACCAACGAGATTTTCCTATTGAGAAGGCTAGAGTAGTCGAATCATCAGGACCCACTACTATTGGATATTTGGGCAAGACCCACAGGATACATGCAATGGTGAACAACCACCAAGCCAAGCACCAATCCACTATGCTCGATACGTCAGGTACAATTGTCAATCAAACCTTTAGTATTTTGATAGATCCAAAAGCTACAAAGAGCTTTATTTCTAGTGCAACACTAAAGAGAATTAAGGTAAAGGCAGTGGATCCGGACGAGTTTAGATACATAGAAATGGCATCGGGTGCCAAACAAAAGGTTGGTGGAAAGGTTACGAACTGTAGCATTAACTTGGGAGATTTTGTAACAAAGGTAGATATCTACTTCATAATCTTAGGATCTTATGACATAGTGATAGGCATGGACTGGTTATAATCGCATGATGTGATACTTAACTGTAAGACGAAATTGTTAAGTTTGACAGATGATTTGGGGCAGAATAAAGTGATTATAGGAAGAAACTAGGGAGTGTTCTTGAGTTTTATTTATTCCCTATAGCTACAAAAGAGTATGTGCAGGGGATGCAAGCTTTGTGAAATATTAGTGCTAAATGAAAAGGGCGAGGTAGAATGATTATAAAACCTTCCTATAGTACAAGATTTTGCAGATGTATTTCCAGAAGAGTTGTCAGGTTTACCACCCAAGAGAGAGTTGGAGTTTACAATAGACTTGAAACTTAGAACAAAACCAATTGCAAGAACTCCATACCGGATTTCGACACCAGAATTGCAAGAGTTGAAAATGAAATTGAAGGAATTGTTGGACTTGGGACTTATACGTCCAAGAGTATCTCCGTGGGGTGAGCCCATTATTTTTGTGAGAAAGAACGATGGATTGTGGAGACTTTGTATTGACTATCGTCGATTGAACAAGCGACGATCAAGAAATAGTATATGTTTCCAAGAATAAATATTTATTTGATCATATGAAAGGAGCAACGATGTTTTCGAATATTGACATGAGATCGGGATATCATCAGTTACAGATCAAAGAGGAAGATATCCCTAAGACGAGATTTAGACACTATGATTTCATCGTTTTACCGTTTGGATTGGCGAACGCCCAAGGGTAGTCATGAGTTTGATGAATGGAGTGTTCTGCGAATACTTGGACAAGTTTTTTCAATTATTTATTTATCACATACTGATTTATTTTCAGATGAAAGAAGAGCATGAAGAACACTTGATATTGGTTATACAGTGTCTAAGAGAGAAAAAAATGTACGGGAAGCTATCGAATTGTTCATTTTACCAATCGAAGATTCATTATTTGGGACATATAATATCTGGTGAAGGTATCATTTTATATCCAACAAAAAGTAGAGGATATTATGGAATGGCCAACACCAAAAAACGTACAAGAAGTACGTAGCTTTATGGGTTTAGCAGGATATTACCGATGGTTCGTCGAAGGTTTTTCGAAGATAGGAATCCGATTACGAAATTGCAAAAGAAAAACAAGAAGTTTGTTTGGATTGAGAAATGCACGGAAGCATTTCAATAGCTCAAAGAGTTTCTAACAAAAGCGCTAATACTAAAGATCCCCGACATGGGAAAATAATTCTCGGTATGCATGAACGCATCCAAGAAGGCTTAAGAAGAGTTTTGATGCAACACGATCGAGTGATTGCTCACATTTCAAGGAAATTGAGAAAGCATGAAGAGAACTAGGAAATGCATGACTTGGAGTTATTAGAAATTATATATACCTTGAGAGTTTGGAGACATTATCTGATTGGACGAAAATTTGAATTAAAGACAGATCACTGTGGATTGCAGCATATATTTACACATAGTGACTTGAACGTGCAACAGAGGCGTTGGTTAAAATTACTTAGCGAACACGACTTTGAGATTTCTTACATTAAAGGAATGATGAATAGAGTGACAAATGTGTTGAGTCGGAGACCACGCATATTCTTGGTAATGCCTCTTAAGATGAATCTTCGAGAAAATACTCTAGCTCTACAGTTTGGCGATGAATGGTACAAAGAAGTTAAGGATAATATTGGACAAAATACCATGTTGGTATCGAAGTATGAAGGTTGTTCATTAGACAACGATGGATTGTTGATATTTAATGACAAAATTTACGTACAAACTAACAATGAATTAAGAAGTTTGATCTTGAGTGAAGCACATTGAGCAGTTTACATGGCTCATCCTGGAGTCATGAATATGAAGGTATACCTTAAGCCTTTATTCTTCTAGAAAGGAATGAAAGTGGACATAGTTATTTACATGGCGAGATGTCTAGAGTGTCAGCAAGTGAAGGTTGAACATAGACATCCAGTAGGATTGTTATAGCAACATGATATTCCTGAATCGAAATGGGCGGTCATTTCGATGGATTTTATCGTTGGATTTCCATTGACAGAAAGGAGACACTATTTGATTTTTTTGGTAGTTGACACTCTAATGAAGAGTGCACACTTTATTCCAATGCATACGATGTATCAGGCGATAGACATAGCTAGAGTATTTTTCAACGATATTGTGAGATTACACAGTATACCAAGAATGATCATATCCGATCGAGGATCAATGTTTACAGGTCGGTTTTGGGCCAGTTTCCAAGAGGCCTTGGGAACGCAATTGAATTTTAGTACAACGTATCATCCTGAGAAAAATGAAAAAATAGAGAGAACGAACCAGATTTTTGAGGATATGTTGCGCATGTATATAATGGATCAAAAAAAATGTTGTTAATACTTCTTGTCATTGGTAGAGTTTTCATACAAGAATAGTTACCACAATACAATTAAGATGGCACCATTTGAGTTTCTTTATGGGCGATCGTGTCGGACCCCGTTGAGTTGGGATCGACTTGAGGATAGGGTCCTGGTAGGACTGGAAGTGATGCAAGAAATGGAAGAATAGATGCAAATGATAAGACAAAGGATTAAAGAAGTGCAGGATCAGTAGAAGAGTTATGTTGATGTGCATCGTGTTGACTGCAGTTATGAATTTGGTGACAGATTTTTCTTGCGGGTAAAACCGCACAAGAGTTCGATCAAGTTTGGAAAAGGTGCTAAACTCTCTCCTAGGTTTTTGGGACCTTTCAAGGTTGTGGAAAAGAAAGGACCTGTGGCTTATCGACTATCCTTGCCTGATTCTTTGAGGATTATGCATGATGTTTTTCATGTATCTTTTTTGTGACATTATGTTCCTAATCCTCCACATGTGATTGACATGAGTTCTTTGCAGGTGTCATACGAGGGTTCTCTCATGGTGGAGCCAATCCACATTTTAGAACATCGCATTCAACATCTACGGCATCGAATAGTTGATCAGGTCAATGTCCAGTGGGACAACTATAGTTCACACTCAGCTACCTGGGAGGATGCATATGAGATGTGTCAATAGTTTCCTTACTTGTTTGATAGATTAGATACATAGATCTATTACAGTTATGTTTATTTACTTGCATTTATATATTGTACAAAATTCAGGATGAAGTTTAAAACAAGAGGGGTTGTATGTAACATCCCGCTCTACGGATAACACTTTTATTGACATATTCTTTGAGGACATTTGTGTGCAAGTGATCAAATTATGGCATATTATGATTTCATTTCGATTATGGTTTATGTATGATGATGATGATTTATTGTGACTTATTTTTAAATTGATGTATATGTATCGACATATGCTATTGATGAGTTTCCTGAGTGTGCAGGGCACATGAAAGGTTATGGATGTTGATGGCATCAATGGACTTCCTTGGACTCCGGATTAATTTAGGGAGTGGATTGTATTTTGTTTGAGTATTTCATTTTATTCACTTCTAACATATGATTGATTACAATATGATTTATGTATATGGATTATTGACACTATTTTTGTTCGTGGATGTAGGATTGACGATACTTGCTAATCCAACTCATATAAGGAGTAAAGGGTTCATGCATAGAAACCAGACATTTAAGGGAGAGTTGTGGCAGTGTCCCTGTAACAACCTACTAGCACTCCCATCGTGGTCGGAACTGTAGGTTAATGAATACCTATTTTGAGAGGTCCACAATGTCGTGAGGGCAGACTGAGACAATTGCTCATGAATATTTCTAATGGGTGCACAATAAGGTGGAGATCTTATTCCTTATAATCCCTTAGTCTCTCACAAGGTCAACCGAATGGAGTGTTAACTCCAAGGGTCGGACAAACTTTCAAAACCAGTCTAGGGCGAGTGGCACCCTTGGAGCATGAAGGTGCATCTTGAAGGGCACGTCACATAATTAAAACTTGAATCAATAAATCTAGGTGGCCTAGAAAACATTTAAATGATTATACATTGTTGGAATAAAATAATTAATTAAACAGTAAATTGTTAATTATAAAGCCTAGCAAAATTCTAAGTCTAAGTCTAAATTTAAATAAAGGACTAAATGAATTATGACATAATTTAAAAGATTTGAAAACATAATAAAAAAAAAGATAAATAAAAATTTAAAAGAATGGATAAAATGCACATGTGTGCATGAAATTAATAAAATGGATTTTTAAAAATAGAAGCAATAATAATATGAAAGAATAGGTGTACACATAGAAACGAATCTTGAGTCAACCTACCACTAGTCTAACTAGAAGAAGACTCATAATCCAACTCTAACTAAGATCTAATTATTAGACACTCATTAAATGAGAATTTGGGGAACAAAGGGACAACTAAGAGAGAAAATAGGAACACATTGGAGAATGTGAGGGAAATTGGTTTTTTAAATAAAATAAAAATGGTAATTACTTGTGCAACTTGGGGAGAGTATGAAAAGTGTGTGGGTGAATAATCTTAATTAAATTAATTAAAAAGATAATTAATTGTGCATGAGGACATGTGTCATTGGGGATTTTTCTATGGGAAATGGATCTCACTTATTCTTGATAAATTTATGCTGCCAAAATTTTGTGGACTGTGTTTTACTTGTGAGAGTTGGGATACCAAGCTTGTAGAAAGAGTGGAAGCTCTTCCTTCCAAGGCAAGTCTTGGAGCTATTTTGTGTGTGGCCCCTTTTTGGCTCGGGGAGCTAAGGGGGAAGAAAAGTACCCCTAGCATTGGCTGAGAGGTACTGGTGAAGTTTTGGTGATTAGCAAGTTGAAGTATAGAAGGAGTGTAATTCTTTGAAGGACACCATCAACTCTCAGTCTTCTTTGGTCCCGGTATTTTATTTGAATTATATTGTAGTATAATAAAATTGTATATTGGAATGGTTAAAGCAGCTGCAAAATTTATTTAAAATTTCTTTGCAGCCCAATTTTTATTGTTCGCTACCAACTAAATGGTGGATTCGATTCTTAGTGGATTGTTTTATCGCTGAATTTTATTGCAATTCTGAATGTGAACTTCGAATGGCTTGAAAATTCTATTGTGAGTTCAAATCATCGTTTCGTATGGTATGTTAAATTAATAATTTGAATGTTGATCAAAAAGTTTAGAAGTTCCTTGATTTTGTTTTCTTATTTTATTTCTGGAAACTAGAATATATTGCATAGGTCACTTCCAAGATTAAAAGTTTTCGAAAAGTAAAATCGTTGGATCATTGATTTCTGAAAACGAATATCAGAGTTGAAATTTTTGCTTGGAATCTCTATTACAATTCTGGAGTGTGGATGTTTGCATTGCAGTGATAGTAATTGAAATTTCTTCCAACTTGACATTGTCATTTTGGATGCGATTCCATTGCAATTTCGAATCCAAATCGTGTATGGTTGTTATATAATTATTGGATGTGCGAAGTTATAAAATATGGCATCGGGCCTCTGTGTGTTTATCCGAAGTTCAGTTAGTATTTCGTTGGAATTTATGAAAGGCAATGTCCCCCGATTTGAAATTTCTTGTTGGTATATTTGAGACGTAATTACCATTCCGATGTGAGTTGTATGGTCGTTGTGAATTTGAATCCGAATGAGTAATCACTACTCGCTTCTTATTTATTGAAGTTTTGATTTCCTTAAGATAACCGCTTCATCAGTGGCTTTGTGGAAATCATAAATGTTAGGAGTCATCATCGAGTTTATTGCTTTTCTTTTGAAGTGTTGTTCATTGAAAAATGTATTTGCAATTTGAATAAAATTATGGGGTCGCTGCAAGAACTAATTATCAGTTCAAATTCTGTAGCGCACCGTTCGTTGTATTTTATATCGTACCCTATGTATGATTTCATTATGATCGTCGATTTATAAATTGCAAGTCTGATATTAAAATTTTATTCACGTTGTGTATAACTCTTGTAATCAAAATCAAATAATATGGATCTTCCCTTACACATGTGTGTAGTTGTACATAAGTAATAAAATCCGAGTGTTAACTAGAGTCTAAACCCACTTCAGATCTTGGCTAGATTCTCGGATAAATTAATCTCCAGTTGACCTCAAGATATTTATCGTAGTGAACCCAAAACTCTTCCGATAATTCTGGGGCTGTAGCGATATCATTGAATATCGTTAACCTATGTTCCTCGCATGGTGTTGTATTGGGTGGGTTCACTCATTATCGGTATCTCCAAGATCACTGGCAGTCCCTCGCCAGATCCGATTAGGTTCTTCCAAGTGTACGAGTTGGGAATGATCATCTTAGTGACCATTCGCCAAGCCCATTCTACCTACAAATTTATATTTTTATCTAATCCCCAACATTGATAATCAGACTCTCCTTCCAAAACTGTTAAGATACCTTAGTCGTCGTTGAGTAATGAAGGAATCGTTACTTAGAACATGGTTTCTTAGGCTAATTCGTGTCTCTAAATCAAAAACTCTTCTTGTCATGTATTTTTAGATATGATATTTTACCACCGAAGGTAAATGACATCATTTAAATATATTTGTCGATACTAGATAAATGTTTTTTCTAAGTCTAGAGTTATACTAAAAACTCCATTGTGAAGATCTATTGAAAGTTATGTTTTGATTATCAAATACTTTCACTATAGTTGATAACTTTTTACTTAGTTTCAAGACTCTTTTTAATAGAATTCTTTGTGATTGAAGCTTGAGCCAATGTTTAGGATCACTGGTAAGCTTACATTCCAATTTAATTGTATGATGGATTGATTATTGGAATTTTTATAAGTTATTAATGTATTACTTGTGGTACCTTTGTTTGATAGTGAAAAATTTATTTGCTACTTAAATTTTTAAAAGGAAAGAAAATTGTTAATTATTGAATACAAACTTTATGTGGTATTTTTAGGGAGCAAGTAATCTGTCTAGATAGTGAGAAATTGATTGTATTCTTATAGAGAGGGTAAATTTTGTCTAGAGGTTGAATAATTAATGTTACATTTAAATATGAAAATTTTTAAAGGTAATAATGATTAGATGATGGAATTAATAAAGATGAGGTATACTATTTAAATATTAGATGATGGAATTAATAAAGATGAGGTATACTATTTAAATATTAGATGATGGAATTCATAAAGATGAGGCATATTATTTAAATATTAGATGATGGAATTCATAAAGAGAAGGCATATTATCTAGATTATGAGTAATTATTGTTGTTTGTAACATTTAAGGGAAGGAAACTTTTGTCTAGTAAAAAGATGTATTTGAATGTTTAATTTGTGTTATGATCAAGTATCTTACTGTTACTTTAGTACTGAATCTAGAATTGATTTAGTTATGGGAATAGATATCTCCATGTTCTTTAGAACAGTCGCCAGTCTTGAGACCTTAAATGGTCAAAATCAATCGGATGAATCATGGACTTGAGCGTTGATTGTGTGTCTTGGAGGTCCTAACCTTGCAGGATAGGTTGGGTGGATAGACGCCTTTGTTATCGTAAAGTGATATAATTGATATTTTAATATCATAATGTTGTAGTTGATTCTTGTAGTAAAATGTTGTAGATGAGAATAAATGTGCAATTATTGATGTATGTTGTCGCATGTTACTTGTTCTAACTGTTGATGTTTCAAAAAAAAATGACCACTATTTTTCTCACTTACATTAATGTCGTAGCGGAGGGGTCGTTACACTTTGACAGAGAATCTAAATTCATTTAACAATATGCTAAGACTAAAAAAAAGATGTTTATATTAAATTTTTTGACAAAGATAAGTGAATTAGTTTACTGTGTTCTTTGTCGAATTCATGGTATAGTATGGTTGTAGCTATCAGAAGTAATGAAACCAGATTAAAGTTTGATGATGTAGTTTCATCCTTATTATCTGAAAAAATGAGGTAGAAAAAACCATGGATAGTCAAAGAAAAAAACCCTTATCTATAAGAGGTCATTCCTAGGATAAAAATAAAAATAATTCTTTGGGAAGGAGATATAAATATAGAGGTAGATCTAAATCGACAGGAAAATCCTTAAGGAAATGTGGAAAAACTAGGCATCATAAGAAGGATTTTAGATCTAAAAGTGTTGATAAAGGAAAGGGATCTGATGATGATTCCTCAATAGAAGGGAATACCTCCTCAATGGAAGGAGGGGATGTGTACTTGGATTCTTCAAGAACATATTTAGATAATGATGTATGGTTTATTGACTCAGGTGCTTATTTTCATATGACTCCTCACGGGGAGTGGTTTTGTGAATATGAAAAATATAATGGAGGTGGCATTTTCCTAGGAGATGGCTCGACAAAAAAGATCATAGGACATTGAAAAATCAAGTCATTGCACAAGGATGGAAGAATTATAACACTCTGTAAGTAAATGAGCTATCTAGAAACTTAATATCTGTAAGTAAATGAGTGATGTAAGTGTATATATTGTGTTTGAAAAGGAAACCTATAAAATGGTTCAAGGAGAAATGGTGTTGTTGAGGGGAGTTCAGAATGGAAATCTATAAAATTGTTGGGTAGCACTATCACTGATGGGCATAACATTTTTTTGGTTCCTGGGGATGGAAATGAAGAATATAGAACCCCTAATGCTTTAGAGAAAAGAAAATTCTATTGAATCAAAGAACGAGACATATTGGAAATAAGTTCCTTTGAGCAATACATGGTTAATGTATGGTTGAAGGTATGTTTGATTGCACACTAGGTTTTGATTTCTATGAGCATTAGATATATGGTAAATAGAATTAGATAATATTGTTATATGGTGCTACAATAAACAAAGGGAATCTTAGAGTTAGTACATAGTGATGGGTAAAATCACAGAGGTGGGTAACACTTTCATGACAATCGGATCTCCAAAATTCCGAAAAACATTTTTTCGGCCAAACTAATATTATTTTTCAGCCAAAAGATATTTTTTTCGGCCGAACTAGTTTTTGGCCGAAAAGTGGAATGTCAAATCAAATGGTACAGTGACGACACCCTCGATTTGTGTGTAAAAATTTAGTCCGACGGATTTTTTCCATCTGACAATTTGTTTTTGGCCGAAAGATATTTTGGCCGAACAATCTTTTGGCCGAAATATTGTTCGGATGAAAGATTGTTCGGCCGAAATATATTTCGACCGAAAGAATTTTTATATATCAACCACACGTCGATATTGAAATGTTTTTCTAACTTTGTTGGCATTTGTGTGCGTCTTTGTGCGTCTATGAGCGTTTGTGAGGTCGTGAGCATTTGGACATAGAAGTCTATGAGCATTTGGGCACAGAGGTCTGTGAGCATTTGGGCGTAGAGGTCTGTGAGCGTTTGGGCACAGTGGCCATGTTGGCGCAGAGGCTATGTTGACGAGCGGTCGGCGAGTTTCAGGTATTTCTCATTTTAGTTTTAGTTTTTAATTTTAAAATTTAATTTGTATTTTAGTTTTAGTTTTAGTTGTATTTTAATTTTAATTTTAGTTTTAGATGTATTTTAATTTTAATTTTAGTTTTAGTTTTACTTTTAGTTTTTATTTTCTAAGAAATTTAATTTAATTTTTTAAATTAAAATTTAGTTAATTAGGTAGTCAAACAGGGCAATGTCGTTAGCACGCCAACTGCTTGGCCACAGGGCTAGGCCCTCATGGCCAAGTCACAGTCTAGTGGACTGTGACTTGGTCGTGGGGGGCTAGCCCTATGTCCAATTCATGGGCATGCCAACGGCTTGGGTATAGAGCTAGGCCCTCGCGGCCAAGTCACAGTCTAGTGGATTGTGACTTGGTCGTGAGGGGATAGCCCTGTGGCCAAGTCGTGGGCACACCAACGGCTTGGCCACAGGGCTGGGCCCCCGCGGCCAAGTCATAGT
>SNQJ01S0091288.1:32982-47726 GCA_010110895.2 Picea sitchensis | reverse complement strand
GAAACCACTTTAGGGTTTCTAATTTTGGACACCACACATAATGTCAATATGAAGAACATTCCACTCTTGACACTGCCCACCTTTTATGGTAAAATAAGTGAAGACCCAGGTACCTTCCTATTTGAGTTCGACATCTTGTGTAGGAGCTACAATTACTTACAAGATGACCAGAAACTAAAAAAATTTCCTTCCATCCTCAAGCATTTCACACTAAGATGGTTCATGGGGTTGGGAGAATCCAGTATTAGGTCTTGGGAAGGCATGAAAGATATTTTTCTTAAAAAATACCAAGACTACTGCAAGTCCAAGGATTCTCATAATGACATTTTCAAAATCCAATAGTTAGAGGACAAGAATATCGAGGATTACATGGAATTATTTGCTTATATCTCGCAGAAATCGAAGTACAATGACCTTCCAGATGATGCAATCATGGATCTTTTCCTTACAGGTATTTCAGAAGAATAGCAAGAGACACTTAATCTGATGGAATCAAGTGACATCTCCCATAAACCATTTTCTAAAATATGTGAAATGTGTAGGAATTACTTGAGGAGTAGAGCCAAAAAAGGGAAGAGTGTTCGAAATCCTTATAGTAGAAACCTAAAAGAAGTTAGTTCAGGTGGTATCACAAGGGTATATATAGGGAACCTCTTAGAGAACTTCAAAAAATATATCTTAAGTACAATAGGTTCCCAGTTGGACACCCCAAATATTAAAAAGAAACATGAGGAGTAGAATGGAACAATGAGCATATTTTTCCCAAGATGCAGGAGGAAGCATTCCTTAAGGGAATTCCCATTAGATAATATTTCAGTTTGTGGCTTCTACACTGAAGACCACCCAACTGAAAAGTGCCCATCACTACCCGGTTTGTTATCCATCTACAGAAGTGGGGATCCTGGGGAGTCCTCTTATGCACCTAGGAGGCCATGGAAGCCTAGGCATCAGCCTACATACCTGGATCTACAGCCTCAAGTTCCACCTTATTATAAACAACCACAACAATGGAACTCATCGAGTCGGAAAACATGGTCTACACAATATCAACATCCTTGGATACAAGGATGGAGAGGAGGGAATAACCATGGAAACCCTCAAGCTCCACCTGTCCCTATGCCCACTCATCCTTACCCCCAATTTACACTGAACAACCCACAACTTTTTCCAGGTTTTGTTCCCCCAAGTTTACCTCCTATTCCACAACAACCAAAACAATACTAGAATGAAACCTCTCGAAGAACGACATTATTACCAACACAACTAGTGCCGAACTGAAATAACAAACCCACTCAAACTATTCATAATGTTGAGATGCAAGCCTTTTCAACATATGTTATTTCTCCTATTCCATTACATGAGATTCAACTAAGGGCGGGAAAAGTTCTGGATAGGAATAGGCCTTCAATAGTCATCTAGGAAGAAGAAGAAGAGGAAACCCCCAAACAACCCACATATGACACTAAGTGGGAAGATGTTATCATTCCCAAATACCAGGAGCCCCAACTTCCCTAAAATGTATCTTCACAAATTACAAAGGCTCCTCCTTATCCAGAAAGATTAGTGATTGAGAAACCTACCACTCGATTGGAATTTGACATTTTGAATGAATTGAAGAATATCTGTGTCAAAATTCACTTGCTACAAGCCATAAAGGACACTCCAATTTACAGTAAGGTGGTCAAAGAATTGTTTATTGAGAATCCAAGAAGGAAGCATAAGGATCCTCCAACAATACATTTGATAGGAGAACTCTCTGAGTACATATCAGAGCAACCCAGGGTCGCAAAATATGGGAACACAGGGAACCCCATAGTAACCATAACCATTAATCAGGTTCCCATCAGAAACACTCTCATAGACCTAGGAGCAACCATCAATGTTATGAATGTTACTACCATGGAGGAATTACAATTAAAACCTCTTCTTAGACCTACCCCAACTATTTTGGAATTAGCAGATAAGCCAAAGGTTATACCTAAAGGAATATTGGGTGATATCATAGTTACATTAACCTCATGGGAGTACCCAGTATACTTTCTTGTAATTCATTCAAAGGATGCTACCAAAGGGCATCCCATTATTTTGGGAAGACCTTGGTTGGCCACAACCAATGCATTTATTGGCTGTAGAGAAGGTGAAATGACCATCTCGAATGGACTTTATATACAAAATCTCACCATATACCCACCAGGTCAACCTATCATGGAAAATCTATGGTGGCTTGAATGTCCATACGAGAATTATGACTGTGAAGAACCCATGTTGTCAAGTGATCATTCCTGGGCAATTTAGGAGAAAACAACGGAAAACGTGCTAAACCAGTTTATTTCTGCTATCATTGTGCTGATTTTCCACTCTATTTTCCCCAATTTGAGTACATGTTTGGGGAAGAATTTAAGGAACAGTTGGACCCATCGATTTTTTCTTCGACATATTTATCTTTGAGATATATGAGTCTACCAAATCTTATACCATTCCCTATGAGATTAGTCCAGGGAAATTTCTACATATAAATTCCAGAGTAGATGCAGACCAACAAAAGCAGTTAGTAAATGTCCTTAAAGAACAATAAGGGGAATTCGCCTAGGAATACATTGATATGTAGGGTATACACTTTGACACATGCATTCATCACATATATATCCAGGGAGAAGTAACACCTGTTAGGAAACCCCAAAGAAGGATGAACTCGACACTCAAAGATATAGTAAAAGAGGAGATACAAAAGTTATTGAATGTTGGATTTATTTATCCCATCTCCGACAGTAAATGGGTATCCCCACTTGTAGTGGTTCCAAAGAAAGTAACCGGGAAATGGAGAATTTGGGTCAATTTTCAGGAGCTTAATAAGGCCACTCTAAAGGATTATTTTCCTCTTCCTTTCATTTACCAAGTCTTGGATACCTTGCCAAGAAAAAATACTTCTCCTTTTTAGATGGATATAGCGGGTACAACCAAATTCTTATAGCACCCAAGGATTAGGACAAGACTACCTTCACTTGTCCTTGGGGAACCTATGCCTATAGGGTCTTACCATTTGGGATGTGTTATGCTCCTGCCACATTTCAACAAGTAGTACTAGGGATATTTGTTGATCTTATTCATGATTGTGTGGAGGTATACATGGACGACTTTATAGTATATAGAAATAATTACCAAGTAGCCCTAGATAATCTATAAAAAGTCCTTATCAGATGTCAAGAAATGAACCTATCCTTAAGTCATGAAAAATGTAAAATATTGTTGACTGAAGGAGTGGTCTTAGGACATCACGTTTCATCTGAAGGGATTAAAGTCAATCCTGCTAATATTGAGATAATTGTCAAACTTCCAGCCCCCAAGACTCAAAAAGAAGTGAGAATGTTTCTTGGAGATGCCGGATACTACCGACGATTTATTTAAAATTTCACAAATATTGTTGCACCCATGTTTGGATTGTTGATAAAAGATGTTGATTTCCTTTGGACTGATCAGTGTCAAACCGCCTTTGAAAATATGAAAGCTAAGTTATTTGTGGCACCAGTTCTTAGCGGGTCCAATTGGGCCCTTCCATTTCAGATATCCATTGATGCCTCCGATATTGCAATAGGATTATTAGGGTAGAAATAAGACCATCAGTCCTATGCCATTTATTTTGTCAGTAAAAACTTGTCCCCTGCCGAGTTAAACTATACAGTTACCGGAAAGGAATTATTGGAAGTGGTCCATGCCATCAATAAGTGATCCAGATTTTATGAGAAGAATGAAATGACTACAAATTATTAACATGTTCTTAACAAAAAATAACAAAGATACAATAAAAATTGTTTTATATTCAATAAGGAAATAAGTTGAAACTATAAAATGCAGCGAAAACAAGCTTGCTGGAATGGTGACAGCTTATCTCTGAGAAGAGATGTGACGGTTGCGCTCATTTGCAAGAAGATGATTACAATGAGGTTCTGAAGTCATTTTTACAATAATAAGGAATGCCAAAAAACTTATACATCCAAAAACATAACCCTAGGAGATGAAGCACCAAAAGTCATGTGGGCCCTGTTTGGGTAAGTTAGTACATCAACTTCCCAGGGTCGTAACTTTTGCATACGATCTCCGTTTTAGGCGTAGGATAGCCTGTTGGAGAGGTATAATCGAGGAGATTCATTTGTTTGGGAAATATTGAAATAATTTCCATATTTCTCCATGTTTTCCCAAAAGACATCGTTCAGGTCCTCAAAACAGCTCCGGAAGTGAAAAACTGCTAAAAATAGTAAATTACCAAAATTGCTAGAAAATTGTTTTGAGCTAGTTGGAAAAGGTGGGTGGACACTAATATCCACCTAGATAAATAAGATTCACCACTACATAACAGGTTATGAAGTATTTGTACATACATATCACTCTGCCATTAGATTTATTATGAATAAACCCATTACCAATGACCAAGGGACTAGGTGGCTCCTGTTATTGCATGAGTTCAATATCACCGTACTTGACTGACCTGGAAAGGAGAATATGATAGCTTATTTTATTTCACACATAAAACATGAGGGTGATGATATTCCCGTTGATGATATTTTACCAGATGAGCACCTTTTCCCCCTCTCTATAAATACCCCATGGTTTGCAGATATGGAAAATTATTTGGCTACTAGGAAGTTACCATATCATTTGTCACCTCATGAAAAGTGTAGAATTATCATGCAAAGTGATAACTACTCTTGGGTTGGCCATGACATTTTTTGTAGTGGTCCAGACTTGATTATTCATAGATGTGTCCGAGAAGATGAGATACCAGAAATCATACGAAGTTGTCATGATGGACCATGTGGTGGCCATTTTTCCAAGAAACGTACAACATATAAGGTGTTACATTCAGGTTACTATTGGCCTTACATTTTTAAGGATGCTTCCAAATATGTGAGGAGTTGCGATAGTTGTCAAAGGATAGGAAGACCCACGCCAGCTAGCAAAATTCCCTTGTGTTCCCAAGTTATGATAGAACCTTTTGAGAAATGGGCCCTTGAATTTGTAGGACCAATTTCACCCATGTATCGTAAGAAAAATTATATTTTGGTTTGTACAAATTATGTCACCAAGTGGGTAGAAGAAAAATCCCTATTTAGGGCTACCAAAAAATCTATTGTTGAATTCATTTATGAAGACATATTTACCCACTTTGGTGGTCATCGTGAAATTGTTACAGACCAAGGCACCCAATTCACTTCCAAGATGATAAGAGAATTAATGAAGAAATATGGGATCAAGCACTGCAAGTCTTCTCCATATCACCCACAAGCGAATGGTCAGGTAGAGTCCACAAACAAAGTTTTGGAAGCTATCTTAACCAAGACTGTTCAATTACACCATCGATATTGGGCTAATAGGATTCTAGAGGGTTTGTGGGCATATCATACCATTGGAGAAACACCACTGAGCATACCCCTTACGAGCTAGTGTATGGAAAACAATCACTTCTACCAATAGAATTCCAAGTAAGGATTTTCATTATTACCATAGAATTGGTATTAAACTTAGATGAGGCTCAGAAGCAACGAGCACTACAATTAAATGAATTGGATGAGATTAGGCAAGATCCTATCCAACGAACAATATTAATTCAAAACCAGAGGAGCAAGTGGCATGACAATTTTATTAAGAAGAAACACTTCCAACCTCGTGATTGGGATTTGTTGTTTGAATCTCGATTCAAAAATTTCAAAGGCAAAATTACCACTTGGTGGTTGGGTTCTTATGAGGTAGTCACCATGTATGATAATGGGGTTGTTAAGATCAAAACAATTGAAAATGGACAAGTCTCTTTCGTAGTGAATGGACACTCACTCAAACTTTATCACAGACCCATTTCCAAAGAAGATTTTCTACAGGTCATGTCAACTGACAAGGCATTGGCCTTAGTAGATGGGGAAGTGTCCCCCTGTTCTTGAATTTTTTTTCTGAATTTTCGACTATACATATGTAAAGAATTTGAAGTATGTTGATAAACAATTCTAGACATTTCTGCATGTATTTATTTCACCAAGAGTAGAGAATTTCAAGGAAACAAAAAGGGAAGTATTTTCCTTAAAATATATTGTTATATTTGAACCTTGTTGTCTGCTAAGCATCAATTGAATAATGACTTGCTATAATTAGCCACATTTTTGTAAATATTTCCATCTTCTTTTTCTCATGGCATCTTTAATGGCAATTGCTCTTAACCTCCACCACTAGAGGATATAAGGAAGTGATACCTTGACTATAAAACTTAGAGGTTACTCATACAATTTCCCCAAGAACCCTAAGTAAGTGAGTAAATTATATTTATTAAAGAGTAACAAGGAGGTCTGATTAGCGGTTAGCCATGGAAACATCACAATAACTTAAAAAAAAGAAGTGAGTTGAGCCTAAAGATACCTTTATGTTCTTTCCCGATGGTACCATCCACTACACACTAAAAATTGCTTGATTATACCATATCTTTAGATAGGATACATCCGCTTAAGTACCCCTTACATCAGGACAATATCTAAGGAATACATAAAGGGGATTCATCCTCTAACATAAATACCATCCCAATCTAAAAAAGAAAGAGAAAAGTTTTTCAGGGATGTCTCCCCATATTCTTACACAAAGCAATCTTTGTATTAAAATATTAAAATATAGTGGACCAGTATTTGAGGGTGTAAGAGGCTAAACCGTCGAGATACTAAAAAGTTCTACTGGTAGCAGGTACCAACCTATGGTATGACTAGGTAAACCCGTCAGAATAGTGAACAAGCTTGCTAGCAACAGGGCATTTTACCTAGCGAGGATGATAATCTGACAAAAAAATAATAAATAAATACCTAAATCTTAAACTTGTCCTGTTGTATGGAGTTACTTGTAGACAAATCTGAGAAGAAGTATGCATGGTTAAGCTAAGGTCAATGAACTCCATAAATCTTCCATTGGGAACTAACTTTAAGACTATCTTAAGACTCTCTCGCCTACCTCTTCTTAACTATATGTAAGATATTATATCCTATATGTGGAGCCATATTCTAACCATCTCGTTAGAATGATATGTGAAATTTATCTCTACACTTAACAAGCTGTAAATCTTGGGCTTTTGGGAGAATTGACTGGTTCCCTATATTTTTTATTGTGAGGTGTCACAATGATCCAGATTATTTTCGGCATGAAATGAGAGCAGATATATAATAAATAAATTCACAAAGATATCACAGATATTCAATAATATAACATAAATGTATCAGAGATTCAACCATAAACACATATATACAGTAATACACAATTTCTATTAATGAAAGAAATGTACAGACACTATAAAAATACATAGTGAAAGGCTTGGTAGAATGGTGGCAACTTATTTCTAAGAAGAGATGTGACGGCTACTCGCATTCACAAGAAGATGATTACAATGAGGTTCTGAATGCCTTTTTACAATAAACAGGAATGCAAAAAACCCTAGACATCCAAAAACCTGACCCTAGGAGATGAAGCGCCAAAAGTCATGTGGGCCCCGTTTGGGTAAGTTAGTACATCAAATTCCCGAGGTCGTAACTTTTGCATACGATTTCATTTTAGGCGCATGATAGCCCATTGGAAAGGTATCATCGAGGAGATTCATTTTGGCGGAAATATCGAAGGAACTTATATATTTTTCCCTATTTTCCAAAAAACGTCATTTAGGGCCTCAAAATGGCCCCAGAAATTAAAAACTGCTAAAAATAGTAAATTACCAAAATTGCCAGAAAATTGTTTTGAGCCAGTTGGAAAAGTTGGGTGGCCACGGATATCCACCTGGATCAATCCTCCTTCCTTAGGAATAAATGGTCTCGATTGCATTGAGTGGCCGGGTAGAGGGAAAAACGTTTGCTGAATCTAAATCTTGGTGAGCTTCTTGCTTTGTTGGAGACGTCGCGCTGCTCAGTTTGTGGAAGTTTTTCATGAACCTGTTGAGGCTGAGGCTGTTCAACAATTTGAGCTACATGAGAGGATGACGTGCAGAAGGAATATTTTCTCTTTGATGCAACCTTGTCGACCTTCTTCTGTTGTATATAAGGTGCTTGGGGCGAGGCTGTAGTGGTTGCAGTGTCCTTCTATTCCCCTTTTGAATAGATTGTGAAGACGCTAAATTTTACACTATGAGATACTACCTTGTGGCACTGTTTAGGTGGAACAATAGTCGGAACTACCTCTGGTATTATGTAGATATGACCCCCTAGAGAAACAATGGCACTGTAGGGTCAAGACTCATAAACAACATGGCATCTCCACATATATGGTTGGCCCAATATAGCATCAAAGACATCTAGTGGGGAAACATCACATAATACCTCATCCTTGAAGGGTTGGATGCCATATGACAATCGACATCGCTGGCTAACACAAAGATCTTGTCCTTGGCAAAGCCACCCGATGTTGTATGGTTGCGGGTGTGGGGTTGTCGACAATCCCAGCTGTTTGATGACCTCTGCTGAGATGAAGGTCTTTTGGGTTCCACTATCAACAATAAAATGCACTAGGGTCCCCTTCACCCACATCTGTGAATGAAAAATGCGCTCCCCCTCTTCTGGATCTGTTGGTTCTTCTGGTTAAATTGTTACGGTCACAACAATAGTAGTGGGGTCTGTGTCGATGATCTGTCTTTTACCAGTATTTTCAGAATCATATTCTGAATTAGGGTTTGGCTCCTTGTCTTTGATCTCGGCCACCAATGATTGTTTTGAGCGACATTCATCGGTATTGTGCCAGGGGATTTTATGGAAATCAAACCATTTTCCAGTGTCCTTCTTTGTCTTCTCGTGACCCTCATTTTTCTATAGATTGGACTGGTTTCCAGGAGACTGTTTGTTAGGGTCGTCTTTGTCATACTTTGGTTGTTGCAGATTTGCAGAACCAAAATCCTGTTTGTTTTGGTGCTTAAATTTCTGCTCAATTTTAACAACATATCGATAAGCATCGCCGAGTGATGAGATGTCCAGAAAATCCATTTCAGTTTGGATGTATTTGTGTAGATCCCCACAGTATTTCAGAACCATATGTCATTCATAGTCTTTGACACCCAGCTTGGTGTGCAAGGTATGGAAGGTATTGGTGAACTCTAAAACTTCTTGGCCCCTCTCTTGCCGCAATGCGGTCCATCTCATGTATTGGTCCTCATAGTTGCCAACAGGGTAATACTGTTCCTTTACCGCATCCACAAAAAATCCCCAAGTGGGATCGACCCCATAAATTCCAAACTCCTCTGTGAAACTTTGCTCGCAGTAAGTTTCCCACCAATGTTTGACATGGGGGAGATATTTAAGGAGTGCAAAGGTGATATTTTCACTATCGAAAAAATGGTGAACAAAGAAATAACCGTCTATCATATTTAACCATTTGTCTAGGGCATCCGCATCTATCTGTTCTTGAAATATGGGAATATCAAAATTAACCTATACCTTGAAAGGAGAGGAGCTTCCAAAGTGGTTGTTTGATGAATATGCACCTGTTTCCATTGATAGGCATTGAAGGATGTGGGAAAAATTATCCATCATTTTGTCCCTCTATTGCGTGAGAGCTTGCTCAAGCAACAGATTTATAGGATCGTTTGCTCCGTCATTTTTATTTTCTTTTGCCATGGAGAGTTTCTTGTGTGTGCGAGAGAAATTGTATTCAAGAGAGATAATCTCAAGACCCAACTTTCTATACTCGGACCTCGTCGGGGACATGCACTGAAAAAACGATCAAGAGCAGTCTGCTCTGATACCACTGATCCAGATTATTTTCGGCACAAAATGAGAGCGGAGATATAATAAAGAAATGCACAGAGATATTGCAAATATTCAATAATATAACAAAAATGTATAATATATGCAATGATAAACATAGATATATAGTAATACATGATTTCTATTAATGAAAGAAATGTACAGAGACTATAAAAATATAGAGTGAAAGACTCGCTAGAATGGTGGCAGCTTATCTCTGAGAAGAGATGTGATGGCTACTAGCATTAGCAAGAAGATGATTACAATGAGGCTCTGAAGGCCTTTTTACAATAAACAGGAATGCCCCAAAACCTAAACATCCAAAAACCTAACCCTAGGAGATGAAGTGCCAAAAGTCATGTGGGTCCCGTTTGGGTAAGTTAGTACATCAACTTCCCGAGGTCGTAACTTTTGCACACGATGTCCGTTTTAGGCGCATGATAGCCCGTTGGAAAGGTATCATCGAGGAGATTCATTTTGGGGAAAATATCAAAGAAACTCCCATATTTCTCCCCTTTTCCCAAAAACGTCATTTAGAGACTCAAAGTGGCCCTCAAAGTTAAAAACTACTAAAAATAGTAAATTACCAAAATTGCTAGAAAATTGTTTTGAGCCAGTTGGAAAAGTTGGGTGGCCACTGATATCCACCCAGATCACACAATACTTAGTAGTGGGGGAGGGGTTTCATGAGCTGACAAATGATAAATATTGCCTATCTATAATCCATGAGAAGAAGAAGTAGAATCTTTGTAAAAATTCTGATATTGCTTTCATGATATGGGCTATTATATCAATAGTTATTTTTATTGAAATGTTAAATTATATACCACTGACATCACTGTGTGTTATAATCCTACTGTACATTTCTTCGATAGACCTCTTAACTGATTCTTTGTGTCAATTACATACTGTTAAAATATTCACTACAAATTTGTGTTACATGCCTATGGACAAAGGAACATATTTTTTTATAGTGTACAAGACCGATGACAAGGCAATTAAACAATGGATCACTCTATTCACACTTATCTTATCTATGCTCTTGTTCACCATGACTATTGGAAGTTCCCAAGATGAGTACTATGGGTAAACGTCCATTACAATGAGAACAAATTCCATTTGCACATGAGTACCATATGAAGTGCCATATGGAGTGCCATTTGGAAGACCAAATGGGTTTCCATCTGGACAACTGGATGAAGTGCCATATGAAGGATCAGGTGAGGTATGCACACACTATAAGTGACCACGATTGCAAGTAAAAAATAGATCGTTTGAATTAATATGCCTGTTCACTGGTAAGATGAGATGGATTAAATGACATATTGTTAAAAATTGCATTTGACAATTAAATTAAACAATTTGTAAATGCATTTTTATGATCAAATGTCCAAGTTGAAGACTTGGAAATTGATCTAATTCTCATATGATTACAATTTCCTCAAAAGGACACCCTTCAAATTTCAAATTTGGCCCAATCATAGTCCCACATGGAAATCGTGTGTGATGAATTCGCTCATGAATTCAACTGTTTTCCACCTTGAGCGCATTAAAAATCGAAGGTTTAGCTCCAATCACCATTTAACTCATCCCTTCTTGTTGTGTCACACTCATCCTCTGCCCAATTCCATCCCTTTGCACATCCTCCACGTTGTAACCATTCCTAAATGCTACGATCCTTCTTCCTATGCGAGCTCCTGGCCATTCCCAAATTCACAGAGTGTAGGGAGATTTTCCTTCGCATAGGGTGGGGACCATTCTTGGCCTGTCTGCAAGGAAACGATGATGGAATTTCACTTCAATTCACCCTCGGCTTCAATGGGAGGATCACGCGTATAGGGTCTCTGACCTTCTTGGTCTCTGAGGAGTCAATTTCTTCAGCCACGAAATTTCCACGGGTTGGATATCGCTGGTTCAAACACCATCAATTGCCATGACCAAGCTACAACATAGTTTTCAAGCCAGAGTTTCATAATGTTTTCGGAGCTAAAGGATACTCCAAAGAATGGATTAAGAATGAGATGATTAATCCTCTGATTTTCATTACCAAAATTATCACTTATGAAGGTAAATACTCTGTCTTCAAAGCTTTCCATTTTCGTCTGTTAGCTCATTTCCAATTTAATAAGCCCCTGAATTTTCCTTTATATTTATTGAAAAGTCTTGAGAAAATGTCTTCCCAAGTATGAAATAATGTGGAAAATCCTCATAAAAGTATATTCCACCATGACCTCATGAAATTTATTGTCATAACTGAGTTGACAAAACAGGGCAAGACATGGGATGGATTCCTTTATCAATTCTCAAACCATCATACCACAATCAAGACCAGTAAAAGATCAATTGATGTAGGGACTGTTACTCCTTCTAAGCCTCATTATCCAAAGACTTCAAACCCTCCCACTCAAACTATCTCTCTGTCTGAACAAAAGACCAAGAAAGTTGTTGATTCCCCTGCAGCCTCATCAGGCAAGAAAACTAAAAATCCTACTAATAATTCTCCATTTCCCTCAACACCTGTTGATCTTCAACCCAAGAAGTTAGACGAGGCAATTAAGAAATATTTCCCTTTTGTCCCTATGAATAGAAGATGAGCCAATAGGTTCAAAGGGGAATCTTTTCGAAGAAGTACCCGAAGTGCAAGTGGAAAGCCTAATGTAAAACCCCCAAGCACTTCAGATCCTATCCAAGTGTCTTCTGATCATGAAATCCCCCATAAAAGACTTAGGGATGTTTATGTAGAAGATTTTGAGCCTGATAGAGAAGTAAAATCTGAACCTATTCCCTCTCACAACACTCTATTACTCCTACCTCCCAGATGCCTACATTAGCTTCCAAAGTTGATAGACCTTCTACATCCACAAGGGATCCAAGCCCTCTTCTGAAACATATGATCATACCCCAATCATTGAAAAATTACAATAAGAAAATTCTCAGTTCCTTCAACAATTGGAAGAGTGAAAGACTATGGATAGGCATCTCCATCATGATAATACGGTATTGCAAGCAAAAGTGAATTCTCTCCAACGGTTGGTTGATCAAATGACCAATTCCAATCACAGCCTCCAAACACAATTGAAACATCGTAAGAGGCTGAAGACAAAGTCTCCAGGACAAGAGGGAGAAGCTTCTAAAGCTAATCCATCCACTGCCTCGAAAGTCTAGTCATGTCAGGTGATTAATTTTTGTTTGCAGTGGGACCTACAAATCCTTATGCGTGGGGGTAATGTTGGGTTCGTATTTTGATTGTTTTATTGTGATGATTGAATCTTGCTTTAGTATGTTAGGATAGAAATATATTTTGGGGTTATGTTTCTAAAAACATTCTAGTTTTGAAATCTGAGTTTTTATGATAGGATTAGTCCAATTTAAATTATAAAATCTCAGTTATAGATTTGAATTGCAATTTTAAGTAAAACAGTGGATTTGAATTAAGATTGTTAATCATAAGTTCATGAGTTTGTAAATTTGCTTGAATTAGCATAAGAGTGTTTTTTAATCATTGATGATTGATGCATGAATTTTATAGATCACATGGATTCCTAAGATACTTAGTGTTGCTTCTATGATGTAAAATCTTTCGTTAGATTGCTTGATTCACGCTTTCCATTTCTCTGTAGAAGTCACCATTGAATTAATCCCTCTTGAGCTGTCACTCATAGTCATATTCCATCATGATGTTATTCGACACTGAAGACATCATCATCATCTTTGAATTCTCATTTTCCTATTATTGCAAATTAGGAATAGTTTTGATTAATTAGAATCTGAATACAATCATGATGATTTTTGATTAAATAGGTTAAGATTTGTCTTTTGAAAAATAGAAATGATTATGAGTTCTTTTTAAAAATAGAGTTCACTTATTGAAATAGTCTTGATAGGTTAGTTGTTTGCCTGCTTGTTTTCTTAAAGATAAAAATGATCAAAAGTAATTTTAGTTTTCTGCCTTCTTATTTTCTTAAAGATAAAAGTATCAAAAGCAATTTACTTAATGTTGCTCATTAGGATGAATAGATTAACTTGTTTAAAATAGATTATGATTTTCTCTTTTAGAAATAATCCATCAATCCATTGTTTGAGGCTGCTTAGGGTAAATAGTTCAAGCTCATTAATAGGATTTTCTAATTGATAAAAATGAAAAGAGTCATATATTAAGTAGATTGATCTTTAGATAGACCATCCCCTTAGTTAGACAATACTTTCATTATATTTTCTGCCTTGGCTCATACAGTTCCACAACTCTAAGTTTACTTACCCCGGGTTGACAATTTAATTGAGGGATTTAGTTCATATAGAATACCTATAATTTTTGGCATCGTTGTCTGGGAGTTGTCTTAAGGTAGGAAATAGTTAGGAAGTAGATTATTTCTGAACCTTAACATTAGTTTGGTGGTGGGGGAACTTTAAGACGAGAGTTAAGAACATGCGCATCTGTTATTGCAAGTTCCCCCAAACCCAATGGTAATTTTTCTTCTTTGATCTCATGAACAAACCTAGGAACCCAAAGGGAAGATACATGAAAACCAAACCACACCTTTCAACCAAGGTTCCTTCTAATCTTTTTGGAGGAAGGAACACTCCACCCATAAACTCCGCAGACCGATACCAGAAAGTAGGGGTTAGCTCAACCCAAAGAGCTAAAGGAATCTCTGAAGAGACCAAAACAGGGAACACTATAGATCAGAAAATTGAAGCATCAATAATAGTGGGACAGGAGGAAAGACCACTCAGGCCTTCATTAGAACCAACAAACACAAATTTTGTTTTTTTACCACCATCAGGGTGTTAGCGATAAACAATGCACTAGCATTTTTTAAAGAATGATGCCTAATATTGCAGGGAACTTTTGATTACCTTCCCGAGATCCAAATATAGATTTGAAAGCACCATTGGAAATCTTAGGATTTCTAGATGTCAATCGACTATTCAAGCATGTAAAATGGACTCTCCACGATTGAGAAATTTGATTTTAAAAAAATCTATGCTTTCACTAGCTAACTC
>SNQJ01S0091285.1:12554-32783 GCA_010110895.2 Picea sitchensis | reverse complement strand
GAGTGTGTTTTTCAAAGCTAGGAGAAATAAGAGACTTATCAGTTTCAAAAAATAAATTGACAACATATTTCTTACAAATAGAAGCATGGGGTGGAGAAGAAACGGGTGAGCTTGGTAGCTCAACAACATTATCATTCTTCTCACAAATAGATAGACTAGCAACAATAGTGGAAGAATAAACAACATCAATCTTCTTCTCAACAGTTGTCTCAACTGCAAGCTTTGAGCAGTCTCATCCTTCTTAGTCAGTGGCAACAATATGGCATCAAAATATTCCTTCAATGTCCGATACTCGTCAAGTAGTCGATTGTTATATTATTGGAGTGGAGTAGCTTCTTCACAAAGCCCATCAATAGAGGCTTGCAAGTGGGAAACCTTCCGAGTCAACTAGGTATATTCTTCCATCAACTGGATGACATTTGTGCTAGTTGTTGTATGATGAAGAGCTTTCACTGCTTCTTCTAATTCCTCAATAAGGTTAGACTTATGCTCAAATTTGTCTACAAGAGTTTGAAAAAATCTAGCAGTAGTGTTCCCCATGGAAGCAACCCATCTGAAGTGCTCAGACACAACAATCTAGAACACATCTTTTGCATATTTCAATTTCGTTTTCAGTCCTTCATTTTATATCTTCAAGGCATCATTTTCATGAGAGAGGACTTTCACCTATTTCACAAGATCATCAACAAGATCCTTTTTCTTGCCAAAATCATCCACCAGATATTGAAATATGCTTTCCATGGTCTGTTCTAGGTCAAGAATCTCCATAGACTTTTCATCAAATCGTTGTAGAGGACTAGTTTGAAATAAGGTAGCCTCATCTTTCAGCTGGGTATGAGTTGTCTGCAACTCACTGCTTAGTCGTTATTCTCATTCTGCAACTACGCAACAATATTTTGCAAGGTGGTGACTTATCCACGAAGTCGGCTATGAGATTCTTCCAAGGCAAGAGCCTTTTTCTCACAGATTTCTTGCAATTTATGAAGCATTAGAGCTTCATCTTCATCGAACATGCCCATTGTCGATGGAGAGAACAATCCAAGCACAAATATGCAGCAAAATATAATGGACAGGAAGTCAACTATAATAAGGAGTCTAGCGACTTACACCAAATCGGTTCTATATCGACCGACCAGGAAAAGAATCCATCAATGCACAACATAAACTTGTATAAACTTCAGTTGGCAATAAATTTTAAGGTGGAGGATTACCGCATCACAACAGGCATGCAAAAAATCCACACATAAGCCAGTCGAAGATCAATTGTTCACGTGATGAGCAGTCGTATTAAGGTATCCACGCACTAACATTCACACCATGGAGGTCAATCCAAGCACAATGGACAGGAAGTCAACTATAATAAGGAGTCTAGCGACTTACACCAAATCGGTTCTATATCGACCGACCAGGAAAAGAATCCATCAATGCACAACATAAACTTGTATAAACTTCAGTTGGCAATAAATTTTAAGGTGGAGGATTACCGCATCACAACAGGCATGCAAAAAATCCACACATAAGCCAGTCGAAGATCAATTGTTCACGTGATGAGCAGTCGTATTAAGGTATCCACGCACTAACATTCACACTAGTCAATCAAGGAATGAGCTGAACGAACCCTCCGATGGGAATCCACGCAAGTGCAAGTCAAGAACTCTGCAAGTCAAGTCAAAGGATTTTGGTATCCATGCTACGCCCTTCTACCAAAGTTTAATGCTTCACAAAACCAAGAAGTACCATTGACGCTTCAAATTCAACCACGCTCTCGTGCCAAAGGAAGAGAAGATCAAGAAATAATGGTTGGGCAGTCTCTGGTTTAGAAAGAAGTCGAGTCAGAACCAAATCGTCGAGAGTCCAGATCTGCGAAGTCAAAGGTAGTTGTTGAGTCGACGAGACAAGTCGCGCACCAGTGGGTTCGTTGTTCGGTTCAACCAATGAGCAATAGAGTAGATAAAATATGCTATAAACAAACACCACTGGAGGTTACGCCACTTCTTATTATTCAATGAAGACGATTACATCTTTATATAGGAAAAGACTCGACCGAGTCGGTTATATGCAAACTAAAGACAACTAGACTTTAACTAAGAACCTAATTTTAACACTAACTCACTTCACAAATCAAGTTTATAACTAGTGTTTGTTCTGGCGCTTTCTTCCATATTCCTCAAGTCTCCCCCTTAATGGAAATTGACTTCTACACCTAACATATCCCTAAACACTAAACTTAATCTTTCCATGAGGCTTAGTGAAAATATTAGCAAGATTTTCACTAGTATTACAATACACAAGAGTGATTTCATTTGACTGCAACTTTTCTCTAACAAAATGATATTGAGATTCAACATGCTTTGTCCTGCATGAAAAATCGGATTTTCGCCAACTTGATTGAACTTTTATTATCACATCCTGATCATCGAGGTTCCTTTTTGTTCTTCTCCAATATCTTGAAGTAGTCTTCTTAACTGCAACAACTTGTGAAGTTGTTGCACACAAGGATTTATGTTCTGGTTCATTAGAAGACAAAGATACAATAGGGTTGTTTTATCGCCTCATGAAACAACCCTGATCCACGTCAACGCGATATCCATGGTTGATCTTTTGATTTACCCACGCCACTCAAACTAATCAATAACTGCCAACCAACATCGAAATTATACCAGCCTACCATAATTGGCACCTTTTAGATACCTCGAGTAATCAGCCTTCGCTGCATTCCAATGGCTTTCATGAGGTTTTGCCATGAACTCACTTAACACACCTGGCTGCATGAAATATCAGGTCTCGCTGTGGTGAGATAATTCAGACTACCCACCGACCGGTTTTATACACGGGCACATATTCACCTCCTTTGAACCATCATCTCAAGAAAGTTTCACATTTTGTTGCGTGGGAACAATAGAATACTTACATTTATCCATTTTAAATCTCTTAAGTATTTCTTATACTTACTCATTAAACAAAAGTTTGTCTTGCATTTCCTCCAAACTTCAAGACCTAGGCGATAATGTAACTCACCAAGATCTAATGTAACTCACCAAGATCTTTCAAATACCTTTGATAACTGCCTTCCTTGATTTCATCAATTAACTTCTCTCTGCATTTCTCGTAATTATTAAATCATCAACATATAAATAAACAATCAATATACCCTATTCATCAAATTTTGTATATAGATTTGGATCACTTTGCTCCTCATAAAACCCTCAAGAAGAAAGAAAGAGTCTATCTGCTCATACCATGACCTAGGTGCCCGCTTTCAGTCCATACAATGCTTTCTTTAACTTACACACTAAGTACTCTTGCCCTTGTTTCACAAACCCTTCAAGTTGAGTAAAGTAAACCTCTTCCTTTAACTCCACCATTTAAAAATGAATATTTAACATCTATTTGGTGTAGCTTCCAATGGTACTTCGTAGCTAAAGCAATTAACATTCATAGTATTCAATTTAGCTATTGAATACTATCAGCATAATCAATAATTTTGTTTTGTGAATAAATTTCTATAAACCAGTCTAGCCTATACTTATCTATACTACCATCCCATTTAAACTTGGGTTTGTATATCCATTTAAAACTAATGGCTTCTTATGTTTAGGCAATTCAAATAATCTCTAATTATTTGCTTTTCATTGAGGTAGATTCATATTCTTCCTCCATTGCATTTCACCATTCATCTATGTTCATTAGCTTCATCAAACTCATGGGTTCTATGACATTTGAAATGCTACTTCATTAGGGTATAGTCTTTATACCTTTCAAGAAGACGAATCTGTCTTTGAATATCTTCTGAACTGATTATCTTCCTCCCACTTTGTGAAGATCCTGGTTTTCACCTCTAGTGAACCGTGGACCCGCTGAATTTTCCATATCACCGAAGTCCTTCTTCCTCACATCACGGGTCAGTCAGTAGATGGTTGTTGCTGGGATGGTCAGCCATGGGTTGCTGCTATCAAGTTTTTAACTTCTTGATGAAGTCTCTTCCATTCCTCATGACCGTTGTCATCACGATTTTCTTCTTCCTGCTCATGGAAAATTACATTTCTGGTAAATACTTCAGTAGAGAAGGTGATCAAACAACAGACACAGTTTTACATTCGTACAAGACACAACACATTTAATGTATTTTTAGCATCCACTTCCTCCTATTCTTTTGGAATATGCGGCAAAAGCCTTACACCTAACACATTCTCTAAAATTATGAACTGCAAGTTTGGAACCATTCAAGGCTTCAAAGAGTAACATTATCAAGACACCTCATTTGACTTATCTTTAAATAAGCTGCAGTATTTATGGATTCAGCCAAAAATTCATTTGAGAGATTCTTACCTATATTCGTGTACACTCCCAATTTCCGAAGTTCTGTTTTTTCCTTCAAGAATTTCTGCTTACAGGAAGTGTGAGGTAATCAAAGAACCTGTACTATTCCATTATCTTTGCAATATTTGTTGAAGTCCCCTAATTTGTACTCTCCCTTGATCCGAACGGAGGATTTTGATGGATTTTCCGATCTGCTTTTCCACCATGGTTCTCAATTATTTAAAGTACTTGAAAACATCACTTTTTTGTCTAAGGAAGCAAACCCATGTATCTCGTGTAATCATCAATAAATAACAAAAAGTAAAATGTAACTCCTAAAGACCTAGTCTGTATAGGCCCACAAACATCAATATGCACAAGATTCACATCTCTTTCTTTCATCGTGATTAGAGGGAATTCATCCTCGTGGCATCTTTCCAATGGCCATCCATCAGCAATAAACTTTTTCTATATTCTTGCACACAAGTCATTCAACTATATTCTTTTTCTTCGTAATAACAATAAATCAAGATGATTAATGTGTCCATATAATTTTTATGCCAAATACCCTCGCTGGCAGGCTCTGTATCGTAAAGGTGCATGATGTGTTTTACCGGTAACATCAAGTTTTAGCAGACTTCCGCCTTCCTCGAGTCCCATTGCATCAGCAGGGAAGTGGTCCAAATAGACCTTCTACTATGCAATACCTCAAGAATTCAACCTTCAAGTTCTTATCCGTAATGGTGGACAGGATCGTAAATTTTTCTTTATTCCTGGAATATACACCACATTGTGAATGTGACGCAATGTGCATCTATCTCGAAATGCTTGTGGGAATGTTCTCAATATCCTTTGATCTGATGAGTGCGGTCATTTCCAAGATATATGCTAGCACCATTCTGTGGTTCTTTAAAATTAACATACCAATTTTATTACAAGTCATATGTATTACGTTCTAATCCACAAACCAGGCATTAGAATCATCCATTTAAGTAGATAAAGCAACGATATAGACAAACAACCTAAGATCCCGTGATTCTAAATTTGAGGGCTCATCAATATCATCACTAAAGTACAAATAACTGGAGATCTTGACGGAAGATTTTTCATACGCTCCTAATGTGTTCTAGGTTTATTCCTAGCTCTATCACTTTTCTTCTTGCGACAGCCTTTAACCATATGTCTAGGTCGAACACAATAAAAAAAAACTCGACTTATTCCTATCATATTGTATACCTTGATTTGAGATTGTCTTCACATGAACTGCCTCTCTGCCATGAACACCCTCTCTGCCATGAACTGCCCTTCAGCTTCTTACTCCTCGATCTCCTCTCATCTATATTATTTGACCACAAGAAAAATCTTTTACTGGAGGCTTCCAGATTCTCACTTCTCTCTTCTCTCTTTTGCAAGTACACCGTCAGTTCTTCAAACGAGGGAGGTTTCTCCCTCTCACGTAAGACCTGTCATGAACATATGATAATCTTTTAGTATACCATTTAAGGTAATAGTCACTAGATCAATATTGGAAATAGTTTCCCCTATATTTACTAGCTTGTCTTTCACCTCCTTATAATAATTCAAAATGAACTAACAGATTCATTTCCATCCATCTTAATGCCTAGCAATTTAGTTTTTAGAAACAAAATGTGATTTGTGTTGTTAGTTTCATACAATGCTTTAAGAGTCGTCCATGTTGCAGCAGAAGTTGCAAAGATTCTTAATATGTGGAATTATGCTATCTTTAATATATGCACAACAATACCTTTGCCTTGTTTTCGTAAGCCCTAATCTTGATCTCACGCACTGCAATGATCGTTTCAGCCTGCCTCTTCTGACAATGTTCCACACCAGTCCTCCGTCACGATCTTGAATTTCTAGTTAATGAAGTTTCAACCATCTAACTTGTTGGCTTCATTGGGGTAGGTCTCGGCTAGAGGGATTCGGCCATTGTCGCAATTTAGTCTTCCAAGTAAATCAACAAGGATGTCCTTGTTCTCTTATACGAAAATCAATGGCCTTTGGATCCACCGATCCAACTCTCCCACCTCTTAGCTTAAATCATGCATGCAAATCTTTTAAATCAAAATAGCACCACTTCACATGCATATATCAACCTTTAAATTATGCATGCACCTTAATATCTGTAATATCCACTTTTAAATAGCCACTTCACTATTTAAAGGACTTATAACTCCCTCTTCACCCAGAAACCACCGTTATATATATATAAAAAAGTTCCTTAAAAGAAACCTCCTTTTTGTTTTAATACACATGCATAAACTTATAACTTCCTCTTCACCTTTTTATATAAAAGATATCCACTTTAAATAATAAAAAAACTTATACCTCACTCACAAAGATAAAGTTTAAACCTTTGAAAATTCAAAATTCACGATTCTAAAATATATATCCCCTTTTTCATTTGCATGCATTTCACAAGTCGTGGCACTCTTTTTCAAAACTCACCCAATCCTCAGTAAAACCACGCATGCCAAGAAACTCACACATGATTTGATTATGCATGCTCCAATTCTCATAAAGTAAACGTAAATGCTTTGATTATAATGCTCCAATTATGCATGAAGTAAACGCAACAACAATACACCAGCAAAATAAACTCTCACGATCTCACTCTTCCACGCAATTTCAACCTCACGCGCTATTTCACAAATGAATGCATGTGATCTTAAAAACTCATCATTCCTCTTTTTTATCCAAAATTGCTGTGAGAAGAAAAATGTTTTCGACTCGGGATATAGTAGGACCGCTGGGAGTCCGTGACTCCTCACAGAACTCATGCGTCACTTCCCTCAAGAACGCTTCACTCAAAAAATCACGACGCACCAATTCCACGATTCCATCAAACGCTTCACGCTTATCCAAATTTCTCCCGCGGGTTGGCTCGATACCAAGATAAAATATGCTAAACAAACACCACGGTGAGGCTACGCACTCCACTTTGTATTATTCAATGAAGACGAAATACATCTTTATATAGGAAAGACTCAACAGCCTGCTACATGCAAACCAAAGACAACTAGACAATTGACTCTTAACTAAGGACTGACTCTTAACTCTCCTACAACTGACTCTCACAATTTAAGCTTATAACTGGTGCTTACAACCGGCGCTTTCTCCATTATTTCCAAGTCGATTTGTTGAGAGGATCGACTTGGTACAAAAAAAATAACTCAAGTCGAGTCTTGTCAGTCGACGTGCCTTCACATATATCGGCGAGAGCCTCTACGCTACCGAGGGTTCCAAAATTGAAAGTCGGGTCACTTCATTGGTCAATTCCACTCTATCAACAAACAAAGAGTCTCTTCAAGCATAAACTCTGGTCGATATTTGTTCCATGGCGAAGAAACATCAGATCGAATTCCTTTTACAAATTCCCAGTCGATGCTCGACAAAAGGAGAAAAACAATCCACATGGAAGATGTGATCTCCCGTCAAGTAAACCTTCATCGATGTGCAAACAAATAAGTCGATGATGAGAATATTTAATCACCAAGCCACAAAATTCCATAAACCCTAGCCATCGAGAAATCACGGCAAGAACTTCGTCCATAGTTAATTCATGTGGGTGGATTTGCAAACGCTTGATAACCCATATTAAACCAAAGATAGTTCTTTACTTGAAAAGAACTAATTCAGAAAAAGGCTTCAACATTGTCTCGCTTACATCTGAGTCTTCCTATGATCCAGAGATCAAGAAACCAACATCTCTGGGATAGGGATTGAACACCGAGGACAACAGATTCGATAGACAACGATGGTGTTGAAAGACACCATAGGCTGTAGCACTGAATCACAAGTCGCTCAAGGAGCGAGTGAGAGCAGATATCCCGAGATGATCTGACAATATGAGATTGATTATTCTGATGATAGATTCCATCAAAACAGATCATCATATTTGGTTTGGTCATGGACCAAACTCAAAAAAACTCAAAATGATCATTATCTATAAATAGGTTTTTTCATGGACCAAACTCAACAACTCGAATGTCAAGGCAGCTTGCACTTGTTCATATAAAATGCCCAATTTGAATCCATAGTAAAACATGGTCAACCAGAGTTTAGCTCTACCACCGGACCCAACCGGCTGTGAGGTTACAAAGGGAACCACATATTGCAACATGGAAAACCTTGCACCTTGGAGTTCGAGAGAAGGAACAAGAAATTGCATGAGGTGATGCAATAATTTAGGAAAGGGGGAATGAGGAGACCTCAAAATGGGACCATTTTTGCCTAGTACTTAACAATTTTAATGATCTTTTGTTACCAATACGACCATTTTGATCTTCATAATTTCTCATTTTCCACCTACTTAAATCACAATCACCAAAAGGTATTATTGGACTATGTTTTCAAGTCTTTCTTGTTTATATTATGAATTTAGAGTAGGAGTGGCACCAGTTAAAGTTTGAATAAATGTTGATAATAAGAAACTTATAGCATGGATAAAAACCATATATTATATCATTACAAAGAATCAATAAATGGATTTAAAACATTCAATGACTTAACATGCATGTTGCAAGAAGATTAATGGTGGCACCTAATAAAGAACTGGAACAAAGTATCCGAAATTTAGCTTTTGCATATGAAGAGAGAGAGTCTCAGTGCCCTAGAAGGAGAACTAATGGAAATTTAAATTTGCTAGGTTTGCATTCATCTGCCACTCAGAATCAAGACCGGGAAATCTCTTTGATGTTAGCAGCTTTGTCGCCCAAAATTCCATGTGAGTTTCCTTTCAAGGCGTAGTGTACTAAAACTTTGTAGTGGACAATTTGTTATCTTTCCATAGCTCTAGGGTTTCTCATAAATATTTCAGTTTAAAAGTAGTTAAAGATTCCCAAATTCAAAAGACTATTATATATATACCTAATATTGCTCTTGGTATTTGCATATAGAGAATGAAGAAAGTACAGCGTGAATTACTATATTTCATTTTACTTTTGAGTAATATATATAGCCACCTCCCTGCTTTTAAGGAATTATTATCTTATGCTGTGGGTTGAGTGTTTTGTGATTGTTGAGTCATTTTTTTGAAGGAGGGCCCACTTCACGAGGTATGAGATCAGTTATGTTGTAAATAAACTTGTTCATATTTCCGTTTCACTTATTTTTTTATCAAATTGAATAAAACTCGTTTTATTCCATGCTTATAATTTTTATAGGTAACGCTAATCACTTAATAATTTTTAGAATTATGAGAAGCAAACACTGGTGAGTCTATGCTCACTATCTATTATTATTGAAGAGATATTACATCATTGTATAGGAATCATATCTACTTCATATATAAAACAAAGCATCGAAAACTAGATTCATTTAATTACTAGTAGAGTTCATCTATGAAACTAACTCTTTGCTCCATTATTTCTAAGTCTCCCCCTTAATGCAGAATGGATTGAATTCTACACCCAACATCTCCCTAAACAACTCAAACTTAATCATTCCAGAGGTTTAATGAAAATATCAGCAACAGCATATTACAATACATAGAGCTATTTCATTTGACTGCAACTTTTCTCGAACAAAATGAAAATCAGTATCAACATGCTTTGTCCTTGCAATAAAAAATCGGATTTTTTGCCAACTTGATTGAACTTTGATTATCACATTTAATCATTGTAGGTTCCTTTGTTCTTTTCCAACATCTCGAAGAAGTCTTGTAGACAACCAAATAGATTCAAAAGTTGTTGCACACAAGGCTTTATATTCTACTTTATAGAAGACAAAGATACAAGAGGTTTCTTTATCAGCTTCTATGAAACAACCCCTGATCCAATGCCAAACATATATCTAGTGGTTGATATTCGATCATATGGATAGCCAACCCAATCAGAATCTAAGTAACCCGTCAACTCAACATCAAATGCATCAATATATTTAATACCATAATCAAGTGTTCCTTAGATACCTGTAGTAATCGCTTTTGTTGCATTCCAATGGCATTCATGAGGTTTCTCCATGAATTGGCTTAACACACTACATAATATGCAATATCAGGGGTCTCGTTGTGGTGATATAATTCAAACTACTCACCATCTCACATACATTGTACCATCTACCTCCTTTGAACCATCATCACAAGAAAGTTTCACATTCATAGGAACAATAAAAGATTTACACTAATCCATTTCAAATCTCTTTTCTCCGACAAAACAAAATTTGGTCTTCCAAACTTCAAGACCTAGGTAGTGTAATGTAACTCACCAAGATCTTCATTTCAAAAACTTGTGATAATTGCTCTCTCTTTGATTTCATCAATTAATTTCTCGCATTTTTTTTGTACTATTAAATCATCAACATATAAGGAATCAATACTATATATCCCTTTGCTCATCAAATTTGGTATATAGATTTGGATCTACCTGTGTTCTCATAAAACCTTTATTGAAGAAAGAAAAGAGTCTATATATTCTCATAAATTACGACCAGGTAAGTTCCGCTTCAAATTCATACAATGCTTTCTTTAACTTTACACACTAAGTGTTCTTGCCCATGTTCCACAAACTTTTCAGGTTGAGTAAGGTAAACCTCCCCCTTTAATTCCACCATTCAAAAATGCAGATTAACATCTAGTTGGTGAAGCTTCCAATGCTACTTTGTAGCTAAAGTACCAATAACTGATAGTATTCGAATTTACCTACCTGCAAATGTTTCATCATAATCAATACCTTTTGTTTGTGAATACCCATTTGCAATCAGTCTATCTTTATATTTGTCTATACTACCATCTGATTTTAATTTGGGTTTGTATATCCATTGCATCCAATAGGCTTTTTATGTTTAGGCAATTCACCCTCAAGCATTATTTTTCATTATAGATTCATATTCTTCCTCCATTGCATTTCACCATTCACTGTTCATTTGATTCATCAAACTCATGGTTCTAAGGGACATTTGAAATGCTACTCATTAGGGCATAGTCTCATACCCTCTCTCAGAGCTAAACCCTGTCAGTGTAAATATTCTCAACCGATGAGCTTTTCCTCCCTAATTTTTGAAGATTTGTCTTCACCCTCTAGGTGAACTGTGGACTCCGCTTTAAGTGTCCATCACCAAGTCCCTTCTTTGTTGTTGTTGTTCTCATGGTGGCTATTGTTGGTCATGGTGGTTGTTGCAGGATGGTTGTTGTTGTATGATTGTTGTTGTTAAGGCTTTTACTCCATCAAGAATTCTATGACATTCCTCATGACCTGTCACAATGATTTCATGCTTCCCATTTTGCCATGGAGGCATAGATCTCTACTCACAAATACTTCTTGTGAGTAGAAGGATCAAACAAATTTGTATGTTTTGAATTTAACTTATACCCCATGAAAATATATTTAATGTCTCTTTAGCATCCTATTTCTTCCTATTCTCCTTTGAATATGTGTTTCACACCCAAATACTTTCAAATTATGAACAACAAATGGAACCATACAAGGCTTCGAAGAGTAATATTATCAAGACACCTACGGACTTTTGTTATTTAAATAAACTATAGTATTTATGCTTCATCCTAAATATATTTGGTGAGAGATTCTTACCTTTCATCATCATGCGTGCACACTCTATCGAGTTTTTCTCTTCACCCATTCTGCTAGGCCTATGGGTATTGTAAAATGTTGTACTATTCCATGATCTTTTGCAATATTTGGATGAAGCCCCTTGATTTATACTCTCCCCTTTGATTTGAACGGAGGATTTTGATGGATTTTTCTGTTCCAACAAGTTTTTCCACCATGGTTCAATTTTTGAGATACATAAAACACTTCACTTTTTCTTTCTAAGGAAATAAACCCATGTGTATCTTGCACAATCAATAAACAATAAGAAGTAAAATGCACCTCCTAAAGACCTAGTCTGAATAGGATCACAAGTAAACACTGCGATGTACAAGATCTAACACATCTCTTTTTTTCTTATTAGGATTAGAGGGGAGTTCATCTATGTGCATCTTTCCTAATGCACATCCTTTACAAGCAACATTCTCTATTCTTTAACATGGGAAGTCCTTCAACCATATTTTTGTTTCTCACAATAAATCGTGATGATTGATGTGGGCTATACCTTTGATGCCAAAGACTCAATGTTGGCATTGTTGCAGAAGTCAGTGCATGATAAGCTTTGCTAGTAACATCAAGTTTATATATGCCTCCTCCTCTGACTCCCATTGCAACAATTCAGAAGTGGTCCAACAGATCCTTCACACTCTGGGACACCGAACTTCAAGTTCTTGATCTCAGAATGGTGGACACAGAGATAAATTTTTCTTTATCTCCTGCACATACACTTCACATCATAATGTGATTCATTAGTACCATTCGAATAGTCGTCAGAATGTTTTTGTATCCTCCTTGATCTCATGAGTACGCCATTCCAATATATATGCTCAGCTTCCATTCTCTGTAGAGCTTAAAAATTAGTGTACCACATCTTATTACATATCATATGTACTGATGCTCCACAATCCACAAACCAGGCATCACTATCATCCGCTTCAGATGTTCAACATTAGACACAAACAAATTTTAAGATCAATGAATCAAAATTTGTGGGTTCATCAATATCATCACTCAGAATAAACAATCTGAGATCATGATTCAAGATTCTTCATAATGGCTTGAATGATTTCTAGGTTTATTCCTAGCCTCATCACTCTTATTCTTATGATAGTCTCTAATAATATGTCGAGGTTGACCAAATAAAACAACTCTTTGACTCATTCCTGCTAGATGGCATACCCGATCTCGCCTTTGGGATCGGTTCTCTCACATGAATTGCCTCCTCTACTCTTTCTCCCGATCTCCTTCGAGGACTTGTATTTGACCATAGTGCCAAACTACATTCTCCTGAGGCTTCAAATTCCCTTCCCCTGTTGTACCCCTCACAATTCTTCAAAAGTAGGAGGTTTATCCTTGTCATGACCAAGTATGAACATATGATAATCTCTAGCATACCATTTATGGTAATAGTGACAAGATCGCCGAAACAGCTTCCCATACTTCCTAGCTTGTCTCCTTCTTCACCTCTTTAATGCTGCACCCAAAATGAACTACAATGATTCATTTCATCCATCCAATGCCTAGCAATTTAGTTTTCGTGAACAAAATGTGATTTGTGTTACTAGTTTCATACAAAGCTTTAAGCTGCTGTCCATGTTTCAACATAAGTTTTAGCTTTTCTAATATGTGGAACTATGCTATCTTTAACAAACATACGCAACAATAATACCTTGGCCTTGTTTTCGAGCTTCTCCTAGTCTTGGATTTGTGTTGTTGTTGCACCTATTGTAAATAAGATTGTGTTTCACAGCTTCTGGGCCTTTCAGAATGGTCCGTACACCATAGCCTTCCATCGTATCCGTGATCTCTACTTCCGCTAATGAAATTTGAGCCATCTAATTTGTTGGTTCCTTGAGGTAGGTCTCTCAGCAGCATTCACCATCTCTGCAAGTGTCTGCCTGTGCAACTAGACAATGGATCCTTGTATCACTCAAACACACTTCAATCCCGGCAGCAGAATCGCCAAGAATATGCAACTTTCATCAGTTTTCTCCCCGCGGTCGGTGCGTAAAGTATCAAGCCCACCTTCGATCCACCGATCCGGCTCTATCTCACTGTTCTCTCATATATATATATAAAAACTCACCCTCAAAAGAAAACTTACACTTCATATATATATATATAAAATATACAAATTTCTTAAAAGAAACCTTTACTTTAAAAGACATTTTTTTTTTTTTTTTAATACATACATCAAGAAGTCTCCATACTCTGAACTAACAAATAAAGTAATAGATCCTAACCATAACTAACTTAATCACTTGATAACCATATTCAAGTAACAAAATAATGGGTCCCTCACCACAACTAATACTTTTTTTTATCATTAATTTTAGACAATTTTTTACTTTATGCTTTTTAATGATTATATATATATATAATTAAAAATTATGAATATTTTAAAAATCAAATTTATATTTTATATTGGGTAAAAAATTGAATAATTTTAAGTATAATCTAATTAGCATAGAAGATAACCATTGCACCAAGAACACTGCAGAGCACAACCATGAACAATTTACATGTATAATGATAATATTGAAAGAATCAATGAATGCTTAATGCCAAATAAATATAAGTTGCAGTACATGAGGTGAAGAGCCTGTCCTTAATTCAACAGCCTTTTCACAGATTTGCCAGGGGCTCGAATCTGTTCAGACGGGTAAAGCTTCTCTTGGTAGAGACCTCATAATTCCAACGGATTTAGAAGAATGTGTGTTTTGAGAGATCAGTTGTAGAGGATCCATCCATGTTCTCAAGGAAGATCGGGATTGAATGATCAATTACGTATTGAATCCAGAACATCCATGCTAGAAGAACTCGCCAATATTCGACCGTGATCGATCCCTCAAGTTTTGGCCGGAACTCCCTCAATGGTCTCCAACTTGCATCAGGATTTGTTTGCATTCAACTTCACCGGGCAAACGCCGCTGACAAAATTTCGATCGTTTTCCAAATTCAGCCTTCGGCAACCGCAGCTCCTCCCCGCTGCGCACTAATTTTGTTTCCTCCAATAACAATACATCCTTTTGACAGAATTGAAGAGAGCAGCCATAACACACAAACACTGCATTGTATTATTGCTTAATAGACACAACACAAAAACACATATATAAAGTCGATGCATCCAACTAACTACACTCTTTGAGGGAGAAATAGAGTATATCTCAACATCCTCCTACAACTCTTCAAACCAATCTCCAACTCAACATAATGCATTAATGAAGCATTTTCTCTAACACTCTCCTTTAATGCTTACATTGCAAAACTTATAATACCTAAACACTATTACAAAAAATTGCAACACTTTAACTTTGTCTCTCATGGTCTTCATCAACGCCTACACCCACTCCGGTGCCTCTGGACTGCACTATTTCTCTTCCTCTTCTTCGAGATTACCATTCAAATCATTTAAAGCATAAATGTTTTAGACCATCATTCATGAACTTGTTCAATGGACAATTTGACAACTCGCCTCATCGGGGCTTCCATGATAAAGATGTCAATTATTGATGCATTCTATGAACATGCCTCCATCTCTCGGATTTTTTCTTTCGACTATCCTTCGTCTAGAAGAGCGCTTGGATAATTTAATGTCCTCAACATTCAATTATAAAAGGTGAATTCCAATAAGAATAGTTGTTCTCGAAACCGGGGCTGCCAACTTATATCAAGATACAAGAGTTCCTACTTCTCTTTTACATAAACACATATAAATATATAAAATAACCTATAACAAATGCTCTTGAAGCCCAAAGCACAAAAAGATCCATCAATTTTATAACATACTGTAAACATAACCAAACTAGTGACCATCTTATGGTAAGGTCGGGGCTTCCGCACACACCAGATTAACTTATTTTACCATGTTCTATAGTTGGTTCTAAATCATTTAATTTTACAAACAAAACAATACACTAAAATTTCTATGCAACAACAAATCCAAATATAACTCAATCACACCACATCATAAATGTGCATATATTATCTCGTGCCACCACGCTTCGGTTGAGCCCTTCCTTTGAAATCTGCACGCTGAATACTGGCTTCCATATTAGAAGCGACTTCATTCTCCAGCTGCTTGACGGCTCTATTATAAGGGTGACTTATGCCACGCTTAATGGATTTGCAGCAGGTCTGACTTCGTTTCATATAGCGTGATTCCATTTTCTCAGAATGTCAACTCCAAAGAAAAAATGATCTTTCACAATAGTGGCTCCTTCAATACACCAGATCTTGCAACGATCTCTCTTCCACGCAACAGTTCTTGTTTATCGGACTGTTAATTAAAATAAAATTCAGTTTGTTGAGGTAGAGATCACGCCACTTCAGATCGGGAATCGGAAGTGAATGCATTACAAAATGTCTTCGCTATATAATCGCATATCCTTGTCGGCAGGACCACCTCAACTGAGAGTGGAAGATCACACTCAAATACAAAGGCTAACAAAGGAATGTTTTACTCAGAGTGGCGGCCTCCCTCTGACATCGACAGCAACATCGAACAACTTTCCACGATAAATAGCTTGCGTCCTCCTTCTGGCAGCGACAATTGCTCTAGCAATCTTTCTCAGATCCGGAAAGTGAATGTGAATTCCATCAGCTATCTATCAATCTGATATTCCAATCATTCCATGCTACCACAAGTTTCCTTGACAAGCATTTCCTTGCGCGACACGCCCCTCCCTCTAATAGCAATTTGAAATGAATCTACAACAATCCCATTACAAAAATCATATCAACGCTTCCTACATCGACCGGCCATTCCGCGGAGGAATTTTGCCGTAGGCCTCGATAATTGGCGACAATCTGAAGAGAGTTAGACACACAAACACGATTGTATTATTGTTTAATAGACACAACACAAAACACATATATAGCTGGATGCAGATCCATAATCCACTCCACTCTTGAGGGATAGGTTGGTGAGAATATCTCAACATCCTCCTACAAATCTTCAAACCAATCAACCCAACATAATGTAATAATGAAGCATTATCTCTAACACCTTTTTCATTTCTGGCGGGAGGGGAGGCATGAAGTCACCAAAGAGGGGGAGTACTCTGGCGCCGGAGCTCCGTCTGTTCGCAGCTTCCATGGCGGAATTGGCCTTGAATGCCAGGGAGGCCATGTCTGTTCCAGAGAGTACCGAGTGCAGCTTGGGCATGGGCAGAAGAAAATAGAGACACCCCAAATCCAGTTCTTCGTCTGCCGTCAGAGGATTAATCCGGCGCCCGATCTGCAAGCCGTTGGCGTGGCATACAAAGTGCTGAGGATTGTCCAGCATCAGCTCTGCCGCCGTTATCCGCCTCTGAAGATCCTGAACGCTGCCATTCCAATGTATGACTTTCACAGAGGTGGAAGGTACTGTGTTCGAAGCGCAAGAAATGTAACTGACCATCCTGAATTTTACGCCTCTGTTTGTCTGTCTGTCTGTAGCGATCGGGAGGTAAAAGAGAGTTTAAGTATATGGAGGGATATTTTACCTCTCTGTTTGTCTGTCTGCAGCGATCGAGAGGTAAAAGAAGTTGAACGTATGGAGGGATGAGGGTGCAGAAGGCATGTATAAAGGACCGATCGCATTCATAACACGTGAATGTGATTACTGGCAACAGTTCAAGTGTCGCGTTAAATCATTGTTTGGGAGGATTTATCCTCCCTGTGCCTCTCCCTGCTGGATAATGGGGAAATCCAGTTCGGCCGGACACGAGTCCCGTGTCCCACACGCTGTAAATGAATGACGTAGCAGCTGTAATAACTTGGACGGGTTCCAAGATTATAGCGCGCTTTCCACTGGTGGTCTAGCTGTGAACAAACGTAACCATTGACCGAGGGATGTTGCAAGTTGAAAAAGCAGCTTTCCTTCCTTGGTGATGCGCATCACCTCACCATTTCAGGAACGCGGTTTCTCTGTTGTTCCTTTGGTGATGACGTTAGGGTTTCAGTTGGATAAATGTATACTCGGTTCATGGTTGGTTTGGGATTTTGATGTGGGCACCACCGACAGATATGATGGCGACGTTTGCAAAACACTTGTGACGATGGTGCCGTTTGTACAATAAAGTTCCACAAGATTTTGGTGAAACTCTATCTGTCTCTGTATGGATATGTACTTCGCAATGTTGTATACGTTGACATTTATTGGATTGAAAGTGTATTGAAATACTATGAATTACTCACGAATTATTTTAATATGATTTTTCTTTAGGTGTTGTTTCATTGTTTTATGAAATGGTTTTTTTAACCAGAATTTGGTAACATAAATCTGTATGAAATCAGTATTTTTTGTTATTTAAAATTCATTTAAGAATGCATAAATGGATTTAACAAGTTGAAAAATCCATGGGACACTCGGATTATACAAAAATTATCACTCAAATCTGCGGATCTAACAATTTCTTGACATATTTCGAACAATTGTCATCGGAAAAAATAGCTATAGAAGAGTCATTTCGTAAAATGTGAAAAATCATTTCGTAAAACGTTTAGACTACGACATTTCCTTTATTATAATGAATACGCTTGTATTTATATATAGTAGCATCATATATGTTAGATTTGTTTTTTAAATTTTAAAACTAAGTTGTATTTTGTTTTTAGATGTTTTATCTATTACAAGATTATCCAAATGTTATAATGTTTTATTAGGGATTCAAAGCTTCCTTCAAGGATTCATGGCTTATGACTAGAGTGTTTATCCTTCTTTTTTCCGCAAGATATTCTACCACATCAACAACTTTCAAGAAACAAATCATATCCAAAATTCTTGCTTCTAACTTTCTCACACCTTGAATAAGAAGAAACCAAGGATGCTTTTAAGGATGGAAATTTATTTTAAAATATAGAAACCTTGGGCGAATCTTACTAATCATTCATATGCCAACTATAAATGTTTGGCAATAGTTTTGTAAAAAATTTCAAATTTTTAAGGATTTTACATAGTTTGTATAAAATTTTGACGATTTTTAAGGTAAAATAATTTTATCTTATAGAATTTGGGCGAATCGTTTTTTGAAAAAAACCATGGAAAATTAGCTCATGAGCGAAATTTAGCCCCTAAAATCATCCCTGGAAAAAACTCTCTAAGTAACATCAAAACTATGTAACAACTATCTTAATTCAAATAGAATGTACATAAACATCACATAAGAATACCATTTGCACACTCTTTTGTTACTTTGAATATTAAAAATATTCCTGAAATACGTTGATTTTTTTCTCTTACTATGTAATGCTTTATTTTTTGTAATCTCTTTCATGTTTCCCATTTTGATAGATCCAATCTTCCTTTTCTTTTGCATTTCTTATTTAGATTAAAATTTCTTACTCCTATATAACTTACAATTCATGACGTTTCTTATCATTTTTATTATATTATATATTTTTAGTATTATTAAATAAATTTTTCCTTTTCTTTTGCATTTCTTATTTAGATTATTTTTTTTTACTCCTATATAACTTACAATTTAGGGCATTTCTTATCATTTTTATTATATTATATTCTTTTTAGTGTTATTAAATAAAATTTTCCAAGTAGTTAACCATTTAAAATTAAATTTTGATGGCACTTCCAAAGCGAATCCAGGTCCCTCAGGAGTAGGGGATCTTTCCAGGACTAAAAAGGTAACATACGGATGATTTTCTCCTTAAGGATGGGCAACACTACTAACAATGGAGTAAAATTAGCCGACATGTTAAAAGGCATTTAGCTGGCCATGCTGATCCATATTATTTTAAGAACGAAATGAAGGCGGAGATATAATAAGGAAATACACAAAGATACTCTAAGAAACACAAAGATATTGCAAGAAACACAGAGATACAATAATACACAATTTCTATTAATGAAAGAAATGTACAAAAATTGTAGAATTATAGAGTGAATGAACTCGCTAGAATGGTGACAACTTATCTATGAGAAGAGATGTTACGACTATGCTCATTCGTAAGAAGATGTATACAATGAGGCTCCAAAGACCTTTTTAACATAAAGCATAAATGAGAAAAACCCTAAACATCGAAAACCCTAACCCCAGAAGATGAAACGCCAAAAGGTTTATGGGCCCTGATGGAGGTAGTTGATATGTCAACCTCCCGAGGGTGTAACTTTTTCATATGATCTTTGTTTGGGGAATTTGATACATCATCAAAAAGGTCTAGCTGAGGAGTAAAACCTCCGCTAGGGGTCTCGGTATGTCGTTTCGAATCTATGACCCTGCACAAGTCCAAAAAAACGTTGTTTAGGACCTCAAAACACCCCCGGAAGTTTGGGACCTGAAAAACTGTAAAAACCTACCAAAATGAAAAATTGTTCTTTGAGCTAGTGGAATAGGTGGGTGGCCACCGATATCCACCTGGATCA
>SNQJ01S0091285.1:0-12508 GCA_010110895.2 Picea sitchensis | reverse complement strand
AAGTTCTCGGGGAAGCTTTTGTTGAATCTAAACCTTGGTGAGCTCCTTGCCTTGCTGAAGAAGTTATCATGCTTAGCTTGTTGAAGGTTGTCATAAACCTGTTGTTGGATCTGTTCAACCAATCTAGTTGCATGATCTACTTGAGTGTGGGAGGACTCTGTCGGTGAAGACGCAACATGAATAGCTATATCAGTGGGGGCTAATGGTTGGAACCCCAAGCATTCATGAAAAGGGTTATGGCCAATAGAGCTATGAAGAGCTCTGTTATAGGTTGACTTGACTAGACAGTGTGGAGGCACCCCCGTAGGTGAAGTATGAATATTTATTTCTCTTCTACAATCTTGTCGATCTGCTTCTAATGGATAGAAAGGTCTTGGGTCGACGATGTAGTGGTTGTAGTGTCCTTCTATTCATCTTCCGACCAGATTGTGAAGAGGCTAAACTTTGTAGTATGAGAGATTACTTTGCGGCATTGATTTGTTGGGACAATAGTCAAAACTACCTATGGTACCTTGTAGAGTTGCCCCCCCAGAGTAATAATGACACTATAAGGTTGAGACTCATAAACAACATGATGATTCCACATATATGGTTAGCCTAAAAGAACATCACAGACTTCTAGTGGGGAAACATCACATAGTACCTCATCCTTGAAGGGATTGATGCCATAAGACAAGCGACATTGTTGGCTGACGCAGAGATCTCGTCCCTGGTGAAGCCACCCAATGTTGTATGGTTGCAGGTGTGGTGTTGTCTGCAAATCCATCTGTTTGATGACCTTTGCAGAGATGAGGTTCTTTTGACTTCCACGATCAACAATGAAATGCAATGGGGTCCCCTTCACCCACATCTGTGAATGGAATAGGTGCTCCCCCTCCTTAGGATCCTCTGGTTCTTCTGGTTGGATTGTTGTGGTCGCGATGGTAGTAGTGGGTTCTGCATCAATGCTATGTCTCCATTTATTGTTTTCTGAATCAGATTCTGAGTCAGGGCTCGACTCTTTTTCTTTCATCTCAGGCAACAATGATTGTTTTGAGCAACATTCATCAGTGTTGTGCCAAGGGATTTTGTGGAATTCGCACCACTTCCTGGTGTCCTTCTTTGTCTTCTCGTTACCCTTCTTTTCCTATGGCTTGGACTAGTTATCTTGAGGTTGGTTGTTCTCTGAATTAGGGTTGCCTTTACCATACTTTGGTATTTGTGGATTTGTAGACCCAAACTCTTGCTTATTCTAATACTTAAATTTTTGCTCGATTTTGGTAACATATCAATAAGCGGCTCTCAATCATGAGATGTCCAGAAAATCCATTTCAATTTGGATGTACCTGTGTAGAGCCCCACAGTATTTTAGAACCATATGTCACTCAAAGTATTTGATACCCAGCTTGGTGTGCAAGGTATGGAAGGTGTTTGTGAACTCCGACACTATTTGGCTCTTCTCTTGATCGAGTGTGGTACATCGCATGTACTGGTCATCATAGTTTTCAACAGGGTAATATTGTTCCTTGATGGAATCCATAAAAGAATCCCAAGTGGGCTCAACATCAAACATTTCAAACTCCTCTATGGAATTTTGCTCACAGTAAGTTTCCCACCAATGTTTGACATGGGGGACATCCTTAAGGAGCACAAATGTGATATTTTCTCTATTGTTAAAATTATGGATAGAGAAATAACCTTCTAGCAGATTTAACCACTTTTCCAAAGCATTCGCATATATCTGACCTTCAAACATAGGAATATCAAAATTAACTTGTACCTTGAAAGGGGCGGTGCCTCAAAAGTGGTTTCTTGATGAAGACACGTCTGTTGTTATCAGTAGTTGTCGAATGATTTGAGGAAAAATCTCTATTATTTCATCCCTTTGTTGCATGAGGGCTTCCTCGAGCAACAAATTAATAGAATCTCATGCTCCATCATCTCTCTTTTATTTCTCCATGGGAGGTCACTTGGGCTGGAGAGAGTGATCATCCTTAAGAGAAACTATCTCGAGACCCAACTCTCTATATCCTGACCTCATCGGGGACATGCACTAAGAAACATGGGGGCTTCACCTTGTTGACCAATATCTTATCACATTCATTCATAAAGGGGGTTTTAAATTGTGAAAAATAAATTCAATATATTGTAGGTATTGGGGGAGGTTGTGGGGTCTTAGGGGGTTTATAGGTATTTGGAGGTATAAAAAGGGGTGTCTAGTAAAAATAGGGGTTTGTTTTATTGGAAAGATGTATTGGGAGGGGGTTTCAACAAAATGATTTTGGGAGGTATTTATCAATATCTACTAGGGGTATTATTTAATATCCTACATCAAAGGCGCTATGTCATAGGGTCACAGAGTGAAGACCTTGTGCTAAGAAACAACAAGGAGCAACTTGCTCTGATACCACTCATCCATATTATTTTGAGAATGAAATGAAGACACATATATAATAAGGAAATACACAGAGATACTCCAAGAAACACAAACATATTGCAAGAAACACATAGATACAATAATACATAATTTTTATTAATGAAATAAATGTACATAAACTATAAAATTACAGATTGAATGACCTCGCTAGAATGGTCGCAGCTTATCTCTGAGAAAAGATGTGACGGCTACGCTCATTCGTAAGAAGGCGTGTACAATTAGGATCCAAAGGTATTTTTAACATAAAGGATAAATGAGAAAACCCTAAACATCGAAAACCCTAACCCTGAAAGATAAAATGCCAAAAGTTTTGTGGGCCCCGATGGGGGTAGTTGATACGTCAACTTCCCGAGGGCATAACTTTTGCATACAATCTATGTTTGGGGACTTCGATACCTCGTCATAAAGGTCTAGAAAATGAGTACAACTTTTGTTGGGGTCAGGGTATGCTGTAAAAATTTACTGGCCTCCCAAAAGTCCGAACAAATGTTGTTTAGGGCCTCAAAACGACCTTGAAAGTTTAGGACCTGAAACACTGTAAAGAAATACCAAAATGGAAAATTGTTCTTTGAGCCAATGGCATAGGTGGGTGGTCATCGATGTCCATGTGGATCAAAATCACATGGGATACACAAATCTGATTATCGAAGGTGACTCTCGAATCCTCATCAATGCAGTAGCACTTGAACGGATCATCAATGGAACACACCTAGACAAGGTATCAACACATTGGTGATTATCCTCTGGTCTCCAACATATAGAGTACCGTGTACAATAAATACTAGTGATCATCCCATCTCACATCAAATGCAAGGACAATTCCCTCGTTGATTGTGTTAGTACCCAGATATACAAGGTAAAAATTTAATTCTGGTGCCATGTTCTAGCAACACAAGTGACAAAAACAAGTGCGCTACCAAAAGTAAGGCATTCTTGTAGCGTAATGTCATTTTCTTCACACGAGAAAAGTACTAGAATCATGGATTTTCAATGTCATTTGGGGCTTGTTTAAAAAAATACATTGTCCTTTGAGGTCAATCTCTATGTTATAGAGCACCTCAGACCGAGAGCTAGACTACAATCACAAGCATCAGGTGTCAAGCCCGAGCATTTAGTATGGCACTCAAAGTATTTATATTTTCATTTTAATAAAAAGTATCTTGGGCCTATCAATTGACCCTTATCTCTAACCATGTAACTGACAGCTATGCCATCAAAAATATATGCATTGACAATCAAGAAGCACCCACACAAGGCACCGCAAGGAGGGAGCCTACACGAGACAAACAATGTGCACCACACATCGGAAATCATGCTCTACCTTGCCACATATAAACTTTTCTAGGTCTTCTTTTTCATCCATGTGGGATATATGTCCCAAGGAAATTAAAATTGAAAAAGGATTTACAGTATTGTATTGGTCCGATAGGATCTATTGATGAACATTTTAATGCTGGTCGGCATGGCATTTTATGGAAAACAAAAATAGAAACAGAGTGCCCAAGAGTCGAAATTGTCGAATCACAATCCCAGTTGACGACGATGTCTAAATTTTAAAGGACTCACTAGCTTTGGTTAAGTGTATCCACATGTGTGTGAATGAGGGGACAAAGGTGTCACCACTAGCCAGACTTGAAGAAAGTGCGTGCCAAAAAGAGAGCACGCTCACAGGTAGCATCAATGTCGAAGGAAGGCAAAGTTGTAGAAGCCTTTTCTCCTTGGGTTGTTGTCGACTGCAGGATGAAATATTCACCCATGATTGAGAAGGGGTGAGAATCGAGACACAGTGCGAGATGCACAGAGGCAAGGAGCACATGGTGGCCAGGGTGAGAACCTAGCTTCAACCAAGGCACAGTGAAATACTCATTTCATTCATTTTTTCCCCCAAATTTTATGCAGCAGAGGTTCTTCTTTCTTTGGAGTATTTACATATGTTTGGAGTTGTATACATAGATCACAAACCTAAAAATGTTCTAGTAAGGGGAGAGGGAAATATCATGCTTTCATATTTTGATTTTTCTTTGTGGTGTTGTTTTTGTTGGAATTGTCAACGCGGAAAACACAATTCACATATGATAATTAACAATCACACACATATTATAAACACAAGGATTTTACATGGTTCACCCAAACGTTGGGCTGCGTCCACCAAGCATAGGCATCGGTTGTCTTATTATTTGGATCATGGAGATTACAACAGACTAGAAAGTTCTCACTTTGTCTCTCTCTCTTTGCCTCTACAGGCTTACATGTATTTATATACATTTACAAGAAATTGATTATTAATTGCAATCCCTATCCATATTCTAACTTGGTCTATTTGGTTGTAACCAACGCAGAATAATAGGATCAAATCCATCCTTTGAGGAATTCGTTGTCACCAAATCCCAACATTCTCCAGCTTAACAAAAATTAATCTGATACCTTGCTCCTTCCTTTTGTTCATCACCTTTTCTGCAAGCCAAGAAAAGCCAAGCACCACTGCAGCTTCTCTAATAAAAATGGTTTCATGATCTTGCCTGTGTGACTTACACAAGTTTGGATTTTGTGAGGGGTCACTCCACCTCCAACATGTCATCCAAAACTGTGTTGTGAGACATATTTAGTGATAGATCTCCTTCTGTCCAAGACACCTGTAAAATATACAATACAACCATCACAAACTATCTCAGTGTAACCATTATAGGTAACATTTGTGCTTCTCAAACGCTGAAGCACCCATTTCACTGCAACACTTGAATCTGTCACATATCTGACAACATCATTAGCATGTGAAACATCTAGTCTTAACCATTTCATCACATACAACAAACCTCCTACTGAACTTACACGAGACATAACTTTTTCTTCTTTATAGAAATACCCTATACTTGAAGAAAACTTATAACAGAAAGAAAGAGGGATAAAGACTGGTTTTACAATGTTCATACTGAACTCCAACCACATCTTACCATTACCATCTCCATGTACTTCTATGCCCATAATTTGTTTTGCTGCTCCTTGATCCCTCATCTGAATTGTCCTATTCACCTGAGTCATTTTCTTACTGATTTTATCCATGCTTCAGCTTGCATCGAGCATATCATCAACAAATAACATCAAGACTGTGAATGTACTATAAAATGTATAGTCATTCCTACCCTTTGAATAATTATGACTCACTATGAAGGATTCAAACCTCTTGTATATTTGTCTGGGTACCAATAGGCCATACAATGAATTATTTAGCATGCAAACAAATTTACCCTTGCAATCTTGAATCAAACCTTTTGGTTGTTCCATACATACTATATCTCTGTCAACGATGATATTGTGAGAAGTAGGATCCCACACACAACATCCCTTTATACCACCATCCTAACTTGTAGAGATATAAAACAAGCAGGAATTCAGAAACAAAGATTTTAAGTTTGGAAATGATTTACCGCTTACCAGTACCTGCAATTCTTTGTTGCTCTTATGACCTTAATGCTTCTTCCATAAACAAGAAGATACATATGTCACTTCAGATGCTACTTCAATACTCCCTTCCAGCTTATAAATATTATCAACCTTTGTTTCCTTCATCACTACTAAACTACCTTTCAACAATGTGAGTGCTCCACCTTGACATGTATACTTATATCCACAAGAATCCAACATTCCCAATGAAATAAAATTTGATTTAAGATTAGGTACATATCTAACATTCGTTAATTCCCTAACAATACCATCGAACATCCTGATTCTAATACTTCCAACCCCAACAATTTTACAAGGAATACCATTTCCCATAAACACTACAGCCTCATCAACAGATTGGTAAGAAATGAACCAATTTCTATGTGAGCACATATGGTGGGAGGCACCTGAATCTAACTTCCATTGTTCTTGATATTGTAAATTACTAGAAACAGATAAAACTTGATCAGTCATACCTGATTTTGTTACAACCAAATTTGCTTCCTTCGTAGAATTTTCCTCAGATTCCTTTCATTTCCAACAATCTTTCTTGAGATGTCCTGTTTTTCCACAGTACCAACATTTTTCTTTTCCCTTTCTGTGTCTTGATTTAGATCGAGAAAAAATTCTCTCATTCTGCTCTTTAGTTCGACCTCTGACCAACATTTCCTCTGAAGTTGAGGTTTCTTTACTAGATTTTCTCCTCATCTCCTCAGCCAATAAAGCTCCCACAACAGAGTCATAATCTAAAACATTTGCTGAGCTAAAGATAATAGAGGTGACTAGATTATCCCAAGACTCAGGCAACAAACACAATAGTGTAATAGCCTTATCTTCATCTTCGAATTTAACTTCCATACTAGTCAATTGAACTATAATGGTATTAAAGGTATTTAAATGGTCAACAATTTTTGTATGTTCTTTCATCCACAAATTGTACATCTGTCTCTTCAAGTAGATTTTGCTCGTCAAGGACTTCATCATATATAGACTTTCCAACTTGCTCCATAAGCTTGATGTTGTATCTTCTCCTACGATATTAAACAGAACCTCATCTGCTAGACATAAACGAATGGTACTAAGAGCTTTCACATCCAGATCTTCCCATTCCTCATTCGTCATGGTTGTTGGTTTCTTTGACTTGCCTGCCAGTGCTTTTGCAACCCTTGTTGCACTAGTAAATCCCACATCTTGAGCTTCCAGAGCTCAAAGTTGCTTTTACCGCTGAATTTTTCAACTTCAAACTTTGAACTCTGCATCTTAGCCATTAGCACAAAATCTCCTAATACCCACTGCTTATAAAATCCTTTTAAATGTGGAGGAATAATCTTATGTATTTTAAAAGGAATCCTTAAATAATAAATAAGGTACAATGTTGAACCAAAAAAGTTTAAACCATAAATAGTTTAAGAAATATAAATTCCTTAAAAAACTTTTTCAATACTCACATACATCCACCTTTAAATCTCCATCCATTTAATAAATCGTTCCTTAAAAAACTATACATATCTTTGAATTGTTGTATATTTAATATTACCTTTACTCTATGCATACAACAACCTTTACATAACTCACGCTTCCCCAAAAAACTCACACATCCACCACGGTCGACGCTCCTTGGATTATTGAAAGGGAGCACTAGCACTCCTTCACTATGGAAGGGGGAGCGCTAGTATGAACTAGCAACGCTCATTGAGTGTGGCTGGGTTAGCACTAGCGCTTTGTGATCCATACACCGGGTGCATGATTTTTCGAAAAATTGGATTTTCATAAGTGTGAGTGTGTCGGCATGCCTCTAACACTGCCTAGGGAGCGCTGATGAATTTCCACTCAATTCCCACCACGGGTCTCGCCTTACGGATCTCCAACACAGTAGCTCTAATACCACTTGTTAGAATTGTCAATAAGGAAAACACAATTCACATATGATAATTAACAATCACACACAGATTATAAACATAGGGATTTCACGTGGTTCACCTAAACGTTGGGCTACGTCCACCAAATATAGGCATCAGTTGTCTTATTATTCAAATCATGGAGATTACAATAGACTAGCAAGTTCTCACTATGTCTCTCTCTCTTTGCCTCTACGGGCTTACATGTATTTATATACATTTACAAGAAACTGATTATTAANACATTTTCAACCCTACTTTAGTTAAATCATCATCTATTGATATTGATGCATCCAAGAGAATTCGAGCATATTGTGTTCAACCGACCTGCATTGAACCATATTGTGCTCAACCAGTATGCGTTCAACCTTCTCGTGTACATCCATCGTGTTTTGTACCTCAATTCTTTCCTCAGAGATCAAAGAAAGGAATAAAACACAAACTGGAGAATATAAGATTCTTGGTCTATCGGATTTCCTTGCAGATATCAAAAGCTTGGTCAAGCTAGGAAAAATAATATATTTGTATGTGGCTTAGTACCTACAATTACAGAAAATGACTTCAAAAATATTTTGAGCAATTTGGTATAATAACGGATGTGGTTGTAATGTATGATCATAGTACACAGAGGCCTAGGGGATCCGAGTTCATTATTTATGATTTAGAAGATGTAATTGAACAAGTTTTGAAAAAAACCTTCCATAATATTAATGGTAAGATGGCTGAGGTTAAGAAGACAGTCCCCAAAGAACTTTCTCCAAGCCCTTCTCGAACTCCTATTTCAATATCAAAGATCTATGAGGACCTGACTTATCAGTTGTTATCTTTGTTTCCATATTATTATTCTTCCTGTTGTTCCAGAGTCTGTACTTAAGGATTTAAAAAGTACAGTGTCTAGGCATCCGAAAGTTAGTAAGATGTAAAAAGGGAGGAGAGTATACCTTCGAGTAAGGAAGCTAGGGTTGATTTCTAGGTTGTCACTGTCTGGCTTCCAACTATTCCTGGATGTTTATATCCCTTTCAATTGCATCCCATGAACGTTCAAGTTCTACCCGAGTGTTAGCCGTTTTAAGTATGGTATCAAAGAGATTTAAAGCGATATGGGTTTGATCCGTCAAGCCGGGTTCAATATTGGATTGTCTTACAACGAGGACAGTCATAAAGGAACATAAAATTTAAAGAAATCTAATTTTTTTTATGCTGTATCGATTTTATCTTATAAAAGAGAACTTTGAAATCTATATTAAGGACAAAATGCAAACCAAAGGCCTTTTTCCGTAATTGCGTTATATTTGAAATAAATAGTGTGTGAAGTATGAGAAAAACATTTAGCTGCTTATAAAGCAAGGCTCCTATCAAGGGAGAATCTCACTCCTTAAACAGAAGAAGAAAACAGGATAAGAAGGAATCTGATGAAGCATAAAATATGACAACCTAAAAGGTTCACAAGTCTTGTATCTGCTGTTAGTCGATACAGAGGAAAAACTGTAAACACTATAGATGGCTAAAATTTAAACACCACAGTAGAAGTTTTACTAAATTGCAGTGCAACATTCATCAGATGTATATAAGCGAAATGAATTTAAATATAAATAACAGAGAGAACAAACTCATAACACAGTCTTGACGGAATCAGGATTCTCTGGATTGCTTTGTATTAATTCTCAAACAAAAGATAGTCTCTATTACATTCGACCAAAAGGGTTCAGCCTTTTTTTCTTTCTACAAAATGTATATTTATAAAAAAAATTATACACTGGAATCTCAATCGTTCCAAAGGTTTTCAGTTACAATCAAAGGATTTAAAGCATTTTGTTTCCTTATTCCTGTCTTCATTTGGTACCGTAAACCTGCCTCTTTGCATGCTCTGTGCAAGTAACGCACTTCTCCACCAACTGTGATATCAGCTTAGAAGGTTCTGCTTGATTATTGGCCTAAAAAATATAACAATCTTTCACCAATCATGGCAACTCTCCTTCCACCTGCTGGTCTTTGGCACTGATAGAACACAATAGTGTACTCGATTTAATTAGCCATTTGTCTATTCGAACTATGTATGTCTGGGTTATTTGTGATATTTCGGCTAATTCTCTTTCTTCGCTTTCCTTGATATTTAGCATATATTTAGCTGTATAGATCTGATCCAGTGTCTCAATGCTACTTCCACCATCGGAACCCAACCAAATCCCATTTAACAAACCGAAAGTTTCTTCACAAGATTTTCTCATCTCCTTAGCTTGTTGTCTGCCTTCAGATATATTTCGCTCCCATTCTTTCAACAAGATGTTGCCCCTGGTCTGCTCTAAGATGGGAAAACTAGGACTGTTGCTTATTTCTCTTCTCGTCGTGGCTATGATAGCCTCCTAGAACGCAACCTGAGCCGCTCTAACTTCCCTTTCNCGCCGCCGATAACCTTTTTCTGATTTCTATTGCTTGTGATTGAAATATCCCGATATCAATTACCTGGCTTTCGGCGAACTCTAATTTGGCCTGAATCTGCTCTATCAATTCCCCTTGTTTGACTATCTGTACCTGACTTGCCTGAGCCATCAGCTGTGTTTGTTCGAGCTCAGCTTTGAGCTTCTCGATTTCTTTTTGATCGTCTATTCTAGCTTGCTCTAAAGTTGCACTCGCCTGATCTTTGACAGCAGCCTCTGTTGTAGCTAGCTTAGCCTCTAATGTCTTGATTAGATGATGTTTTCACTTCAACTGATCTTTCAGGGTCCCAACTGAATATTGGTTTGTTGTAGTGAAAGCACCCAATGTTCCTGCTATTTGCGTTGCAAATTCTTCTTTCTTCATTTTTCTTCCATCGATTATAATTTTAAATTTATTGGATACAGTACCCACCTCTTGGTAGATTTCTTGTCTCACAATAGCCTTTCTCTTCTTATTGAAAAAGAATTCATTCGGGGGTAGCTCTTCCACTGATATGGGTGTTAATTCTTCACCAAAAATCCAACCTGCGTCTGGTATTCCCTTTGTCAACTACAGGGGAGTGACATAAACAATGGGGTTACTAACCTGTTTAGACAATCTCCCTGGAGTAACGACCGAAATTGGCTCGCTCGGAGGATCGGAAGCCTCGACTTCCTGTTTTGGGCCCTCCATTTTCCTTTTCTCATCTTGGTGTTCTTCTTGGCCGGGTGTTGAATCTTTGGAACCTTCGGCTTCTGTTTGTTTCTCTTCTACTATCGTTGGACCCTCACCCCATAATACTGGAGGAAGGCAACTCCGCCTATGCTCTTGGAATCTGACAACATCAACCCTCTCTTCAGGCGACGGGGCTTGTATCCAAGCCAAAACCTCAACATAAGATCTCGCGCCTCGGAAAATATCATCATGAGGCGAATTCTCGTGCTCAAATATTTTAAGGCCACAGCTGGCCAAGTGATTACTCACGACCCTATGTGGATCATGTCTCTTGAATTCGATGTGAACCAATTTTATATCTTCTAGGGTTGTTGCGCCGGCCTTCGCATGCCCAAAATCTAATAATGAGTAGGTATTTAAATGAATAGGAAAAGGTTGCCATACCTTCTTTGAAAACCCTTTCAATTCTTTACTTATGCCACCAATTACGGTTTGCCTGGCGATCTCGCGACAAGCCATCCTGTCGGGTATAAGTAAGGGTAGAGCATGAGGAGGGACGGAAGCACCGAAAACCCTGATGTATGAAAATTCTTTCTCCACATACCAATCAGCCACCCTACTCAAATTTGTCGTGATGCTATCCGAGATCCTGGGCGGTGGATTACCTAATATGGCAACATGCATCGGTACCATTACCCAATTGAATATTTCGTATACGAAATCTGAGGCCTTGTCCTCCCAAAGCTTAGAATGGTATACATGGACTGGCTCAGCATCCGATGGATCCCAACTCCAACTCATTAAGGGAAAAGGTGTCATGGAACATATGGCGTCCATTATGTATGTAGACATAAAAAATGAGGCGGCTTTCCCGCTTGCCCTCTGTGTCTGATAGAATGTAATTCAACTGGTCAGACTATCTGATAATAGTTTGGCCCAGTCGAAAGAATGGCCTTCTGCTACGGTGTGCATCAGAGGCACCCATGGGAGGAAAAAATGTGCGGTGTCTTCCCTCCCGTACAATCTACAGGTCATCATCACTACGTATTTGAACTGTGGTTCCAAAGAAGATATGGAATAAATTCCATTGCTATCTACCCTGAACTTTGCTGGGTGTGAGACCCAATCCTTGATCAAATCAGATAATCTTTTTCCATATTGTTCACATTCCTTCCTTTTAAAATCCTCTAGAAACTCTGCATTGTATGTGAAGTTCGACGTGGGTGGCAACTTGTACATAACCTGTAAGCTTTCTGGTCTAAAGGTCCCAACAGTGACCTTTTGCTTGCTGACGATGGTTCTGGTAGGGATATCTACATGATCTAGCACCCATCGGATCATGTCATAGTAAGGCAGAAGACGTGGCCTTGCTGCTACTTTGTGCATCTCTGCCTAGACGATGATCTTGTATTTGGTAGTTATGTCATCTTTCTCGTTGTCACTGAAATCGTCCGAGGAATTCACCAACTCTGATTGCAAAACCTCTGAGATGTATGACCAGGTTCGTATGGAATCAACGCTTCGAGGTGAAGTATCAATTGGTTTTCTGATTATTGAATTTTAACTACTAAATAAAAATTTATTACAAAATTAAACTACTCTTAATTTTCATAATATAGAATCAAACAATTACTTTCCACTTTAAAATAACAAAATATAT